>JAAAQI020126472.1:0-14453 GCA_011800005.2 Stichodactyla mertensii
CCCCTCCCCCCTAAAAACAGTCATTCTCTCTTTTTATGCGTTTCATTATTGTGACCACGTCATGAATTTTTGATGCCCCCCTTATTGTTGCCAGCCCCCCCTCCCACCCCCAAGCATAAATAATGAACGGTCCTTACCCTAACTTTACTACGCGAAAGCGATGTTACGGGCATGTCGTGCCGTGTAAGTGCTGTAAGTCAATGCTGTACGTTTCCCACTCATAAAAAACCGCTCTATTTTGAAGTATTGAGAAGATGGATGAAAAATTGTCGAACATAATAATTTTTTTTTTGCTTTTCAGCCACCGCTTGGAATTCTTTAAAGATTTTGACTTCAAATCAATGTTCCCCTCTGGCTGGAATCAACCTATATCACCTTTGTGGCTGAGAACAAAATAAATAAAAGTTGAATATATTTTATCTACATCTTGGAATAATATTTACAGGGTTTATTTGTTATATATATATATACATTTGTTTCTTGAAAGGTGTTGGAATTTGTTCTTTAAATCTATCAAATAAAATGTTTATGATCTGTACATAATTTGGAATGGATCGTTGCTTTGATTTTGGTTTTATTAGACTTTCAAAAGTCCTTAGCGCCCTCCCCCTTTAAAGCGTGAAGACTTTTAATTAAAAAGGTGGATGTTTTACTATGCTATGAGACTCCGGACACACTTAACGACTGTGGTTCGAACATAGGAACGGCACTGTGTGTTTAGCTCTGCAATTGGTGCGCGCAACGCTGTCAGTGACAATTCAGAAACACAATCGATCCAGACACCTAACGTTGCGCACACCGACCGAATTTCATGACCCAAAACTTCCGATATAATGATGCTTTTGGACAAAGAAATGATGTAATGTGAAATTCCTGTTTTCGATGATTGCATGCCGCGGAATTTGGGATCAGTTGAAGTAAGTGTGAGAACTATCGGAACGTTGTGCACAACAGCTGAATCCCATTCTTAAAGTTGGTAAAACGGTCAACAACAGCAACATACAACTTGTGAGCGCAATTTTTTTGCGTTGCAAGTCAAAAAGCCATTGTTTTGCTCGTATAACCAATCAGTGCGCCAGAAAGAAAGAAAGAAATTTGCGCGGATAAGAGCAGCAATTGCGCTACAACTTGCCGACACAACGCTGTTGCGTGACAAATTTCACGAATTTTGTCGACCATATCAGCGCACCGTACTTTTAAAGAAAAATGCAAGCGTTGTGAATATGCGCAATGTCAAGGTAGATCGTTTTTGGATTACAAAAGAAAATCCATGATAGTTATTTAGGGAACAAACGCTGAAGTTATGGTTGAGTGATGTGACAGCATTACATGATTAGTAAGTTGTGGTAGCTCATACGTTAGTTACGTACCCCTCCCCCCCCCTCCCATCACCCTTTTGGCAAAGGTTAGGGGGCACTATGATAATGAAGAACCAAAGAACCAACATAAAAAAAAAATTTCGTGCAAAATCTTACTAACTACATCATACATTTCAGTCCGAATTTGACTTTGTTTTGCTCCTTTAATATGGGTTGCCTGTGTTTTCAGAGCGGACTGCGCATGGGCAATATCGTTAATCCACTGGTCAATCATTTAGTGAAAATTAAGAAAAACATCAAAAATGGATTCTGAAATGTAGTGGGAAAACTCTGCTTTTTCATCAGGTACTTGCCACTTTTCACTTTTAATTCCATTTATATTTTTTATAAGAAGAAAATAATCGTTTCACGTGCACTTTAGGTGAAAAAAATCGAAATCATTTTTGCTTTTATTTTTTGTATGACTTTCACTTTTGATTTCCATGTAGAAAGGATGTCAAAAATGGAAAAATAATCGAAACATGATCTCAATACTTCTCTTCTTGGATGTGCTATTCTTTTAGTACATCAGAATATTTATTCACAATGTTTTTTTTTTCAGTTTCTCGACTCGCATGGTTGGTGCATTCCTCGGTCCATCGCGTACATGTGGATACGAAGAAAAACAATAATCTGAATTATAAGTTAAACATTGTGCAAAACAACATTGGAAATCAATGAAGCTATGAAGAAATTCTTCGAGAAAGTCAAGGTTGAAATCAAGTTCAAGAAAGCTGGTGAAGGACACACACTTAAAGAGAGCAAGACTCCAAGCAATGCCTCTACTTCACAATCGGCTGTGCCTGCAACAAGGGCAGTGCCTAGTACTAGTTCACAGAGAGCAGGAGAGGTAATATACATGCATCAGTGTTAAGCCTGAGAGGTGGGGCCTGGCATATGTAGGGCATTTGATTGCTCTTGGTTTCCGCTCCCTGGGGAATCATATCTCTTCATTTGCCCCAGGGTACGGCATTTTATTGACATAACTTTATGTTTATTTTTGGAATGGGTGGCTGCCAGCGTGGGGAATTTTAACAGTAATTATTGAAAAAATACAAATGCTCCATGTATGCCCATGACCACTCCTCTCAGGCTTAACTTTGATACATGCATAAGAGAATAGGTTTTGTGTAAATGTGAAAAGTCATAACAAATGGCAATGTAGGTGGTACAGAATTGAAAACATCTTTTGAGCTAATCACAGCACAGAGATCACTGCTTATCTAATGAAAATGCTTTGACGCAGCATGGTCATGTCATGGCAGGGCACAGCCATACCATAGGGTTGTCACAGTCATACAAAAGCCTGCTTTAATATTATTTTATATAGATACTTCAAAATTAAAAGGAAAAAGGAAAAATTGAAAATAGTCATTCAAGCAGATAACTTACATATATACATATATATGGCAGAACAATGGAATCTCTTTCCTCTAAGGGACTGAATTCTTTCTCCTTTGTGACAATGCTGTTTCTGCCATTGAACATGGCTGCTGTTACATATTTATCTATAATGTCTGCATCCTGTGGTGTTTCTGCAATTATAATTATTTATGCAAATATATTATTGATATATTATGTTGTATATTTATTTCAGGCAGCTATCCTAAGGCTTTCACAGCAAGAGAAAGCATCAAGCAAAAAGCCTCAATCAGTGACAGCCACCTGGAAGCATGATAGTGTTGCTAGAAGTACAGCTGGTGCTGGAAGCTCTTTAGACTATGAGAAGCTGAGGAATGAAGGTAAAAAAAGATATTAATTAATATATATTTGAAAAAGCCATAAGAAACCTCAAACTTGCCCCATGAAAGGTATATTACAGTATATGATTATTAATTACATGGACAACATTTTTCTTACATAGTTAAACAAGAAGTTCAGTCAGAGAAGAAAAGGTTACTAGAACCATCACAAAATGCCCTAAAACCATCCCAGGTATTGTACAAAATGTTACATACATTAGGTACAATTAGGTATAGATCTATTTTATGTGACTTTATAAAACTTGTGCAGCACAGATGTGAGTAGGCATGCATAAAAATTATGTGTGTGGGCATTGAAAGCTTTTAATCTTTTTTTCCTTTCAGCCTGTAGAAGAAGATGGACCTGCCAAGTTATCAGTTGATGGAATTTACTTTAAATGTCCAATGTGTCCCATGACATTTCTTCAAAGAGAGAAAGAAGCACATCTCAAAGAATGTCTAGAAAATGTAACACAGCAATGAACTTTGTTTTGATCTAAATACATGTAGAAATTACCAGGAACTAATGCTGAAAATTTTTGCACATGGCATCACCAGCAACATTGCAAAGTAAAGTTCATTTCTACTTCTGCAACATCAACAGCAATGTTTTACACAATAGTTCCACAGGTGGAAACATGGTGCAATTCTCCCATTGCAAGCAGTGTCACAGGCTATTCCACATTGTGGAATACAATTTGTTTTCACAAAACTGGAAATAAGTGACAACAATGACCAAGACCCAGCTAGTGCACTTAGTTCTCCTAATTTTTTTTAAAAACTGGCTTTTACCTTTTTTCTTTTTTGACAGTTATTATAAATTCTATAGGAGAATTCATGGGAGGACGAGGGAATTCCTCATTGAATTTCGGGAGAAAAACGATATTGCACGAGTCGCGAAGCAACGAGTGTGATATCATTTTTCGAGAGAAATTCAACGTGAAATTCCCGAGACCTCCAATGAATTCTCCTTGAATTTCATAGCATCTACAGCAACAATATCATAAAATTCTATCCTGAATCATATCTTAGTTGAACAAGATTAACAATATCATTAATACAATATATATATATGTTGTGTTTATTCTAGCTGTACACAGAAAATCCCCATGTGGCAGCAGCATCCATGATACAGTTGCTGAACAAGGACAAAGAGAAAATCAAAGCTTGTATTGATATTCTCTGCAAGTATGTCTTACTTAAGTTCTTACTTTAATTTGCTAACTCATCTTATTCTTGTATTTATTTATTATTTTTCACAGGGTCAGCTTTGTGAGACTCGAAACTTTCTTTGCAATATTAATTTTTGTTTTATTCTAAGGTATGTTGACAATATATGTAATAATCCTGGTGAAGAAAAATACAGAAAAATCAAACAAAGTAACCGAATATTTAAGGTAAATATCTTCCTGTGTTTAAACTATCTTTTTAATGAAAACTTGCTTTCTCCCTTTCCTCCTATTCGATTAATCCTCTTCATGATGTTTTGTGTGATTCAGGAGCGAGTTGCTACAGTTACTGGTGCAATAGAATTCATACTGGCTTGTGGATTTGAAGATAAAGAAATGGAGCAAGAAGGTAATATTCATAAAAGGGTTTAAAATTACAGAACTTTGACAGAACTAGTTTCCTAAAAGAAACTAGTTGTAGTATTAATTATTACTTAGTTACCATGAGACAAACATTTTTATTTACAGGTACATTAGAGCATTTTTATGTCCTTTCAAGTGAGAAAAGTGATGACACAGAGACACTGCAAACTTACAAAGCAGTCCTACTGTCAGCTGAACCAGTTAAACCAAAACTTGACAGGAGTCTTAAGATATTTCGTCCATCATCAAGTGCTATGCAGTTTGAATTACCTGAAGATTTCTTTTCAATGTCATCCGAAGAAGTCAAGAGGGAATATTACACCAAGTGAGTACTAATTTATTTATTTTAGAAAAAAATGAGATATGTAATAATTGGGGCACTTCAATAGGTGGCTCTGTCATTGTGATTTCCCTTTCGTTACTTCCTCCCAACTTCTTTGCTTTTGTTCATCCATCTATCCTTCCTTCCATCTTTCCTTCCTCCCTTAATTTTTGGCTTGCTTGCCTGCCTGCTTCTTTCCTTTCTTCCTTTCTTCCTTTCTTCCTGTTATCCTTTCCTCATCCTCTTGAATCCTCTCATCCTTTTTTCTTCTTTTCTTCTTTCCATTCTTTCTTTCTTTTCACTCCTTTCTATTTTCTTTCTTTCTTTCTTTTGGTCTTTCTTTCTTTCCCTCCTGCTTTTTTCTTCCTAAAACACTTTTGTTAATATTTAGAAAGCAATAGTTGACTCCAGCAGAAGTTTAATTTGCTATTCTTTGAAAAGTGAACAAGGTCCAGACCTTCCCTACCCTACCACATACAGAATACATTGCAGTGCAAATGGTATCTTGTTTATTGTGCTGACGTTTTTTTAAGGCTTGAAGAAGTCGATAAACAGTCTCAACTCAGAACTAAAGCAATGAGAGAAGCTGACAAGAAACCAACCAAAATATACCGTTTTACATTAATCCGCGTTAGGTTCCCAGATGGAATCATCCTTCAAGGTAAGATGAGGTTCAACTTTACATTTTTTGCATTGTTTCGAAGGTTTGTGAAGTTTCGCTTGTGAGTTTGTATAGCTTTTCTGACGTTAGAATCGTTGTATCACACTGATTGATGAGCTGAATCATTCATAATGTAATGATATCTCTAATAGTGCTGCTGCTGCTGCTGATGATGATGATGACGATGATGGTGGTGATGATGATAGTGAGGATGTTTCAATTTACAGACAAGTCAGACAACTAAATGATATTTTTATTGCAGGCACATTTTACAGCCGAGAAAAGCTTCGAGATTTGTTCGAGTTTGTTCGTGAATCTCTCGATTCTGATTGGCAACCCTTCGTATTGAGCGAGCCCACAGGGCAACTGAAAGAGGAGGAATCTACGCTCAATGATTTGGGTCTGGTAAGTTCACTTATGGTGTGATAATGCGGGCAACAAAAGCGTTCAAGTTGTCACGCTGCTTTTGCTAGTTAGAGCAATGCCTTTGTGCCGCGCAACAAACTTTTTTGGATGCACGAAGAAGAAGGTATCAGAAGATATCTTCACTATCCCATAATTTTTTTTTAAATTTGCGACGCATTCCCGGGTCCAAATACCCCTCACCTGCATTAAAATAAAGCCCGAAATGTTATCCACAACTCACTCTTCACCTATACAACAATCTGAAATCTGTACAGCATTTTCTGCTATGGCGAAAAAGGCAAGAAAAATCTTCACAGAATTACTTTCCTCCATAGACCCGGAAAGTCTTTTTTTCTTTTCATCAACGTTACTTTTAAAAGCTCATAGGATCTCAGGCGGGAGTTGATTTTAATTTGTTTTTAAATATCTTTCCACAGGTTCCTGCAGCTGTGGTGAATTTCGCTTGGGATGCCAACATCATGGCGGATATCGTAGCTGCTAGCGGATCTGTACAACAAGATAATTACTTGAAATCCGAATTAATGGCTTTAATTCAAGAGCTTAGTTAGAATGTACTGAGATAACTTGAATAAACCTTTCCTGATTTCACTTGAATGACCGAGAAACAATAGTTTCAAGTTGAGGGTGAAGTGAACACGTACTGCTACTTATAATAGCTTTGTTGGTACATCCAATTAAAATGGGTCTTCACATACCAATTACAATAAAATCTAATATAAACAATTAAAATCTAAAATAAGCATTTAAAAGTAATAAGAACAATTACCATATTATTAAAAACTTAAGATACATAATTCATCATTATACCTATTGGAAGTCAGTGGCTTAAAAATTCGTGAAGGGCACGTTCTTAATGGCGGTCTTAAAGACATTAAATGACTCTATGTTTGCTAAACTTTCTGGAAGGTCATTCCAGAGCTGAACAGCCTTCAACCTGAAATTGAAACCATTGTTTTGTTGCCATTCAAGAGAATTAGGAGAGGGTATATTTAGGGCAATTTGGCAGTGTAGATCATTTGTACACTGGGGTTACTACCTTTTGAGTCATTAATGATCGTCCATTGCGGGACCATATTGGATTTGCTTGGGGCTGTGCTGTGCTGAGAAGCGCGCAAGCAGTGAGAGCTAGACCACGACTGTCATAGCAAAACAGTCAGTTGATGAGAGTAAAAGGTTTGGAAACCAAAGGCTTCCACTAGCAAATGTTTGCCATATGAAAATTAAAATGCAAACACTTATAATTATTAATAATTTATGCAGTTCAGTGCATGAAATCCACACCTTTTCCTGCACTGGTCTTGTCTTCTCTCCCCGCGCCACCCCTGCTAGGGAGTGCCTTGTTCCCGAACTACCCTGAATGAAACCCTTGATTTGTATCTAATTTCAGTGTAAATTCGAACTTACATTAAATCACAACAGGATACTGCAGTATGACTAAGTGATTATTCTTATAGATGTCAGTTTGATTCAGACGAATTCTGTGTCTGTGTATATATCCAGCAGGTGACTATGGATAGTGTGAGAACAACTCGTATATTGCGACACTTGCAACGAATTTTGATTCACCACCTGCGCCCTGATTTGTACGGGATCGAGTTTTTATCCAGTTTCAATGTAATTACAAACTCTCAGCTTGCACATAAAAGTGTTTCTGCACAGGAGACGCATGGAAGTGTTTTTAGAGCGGATTTCGTAAAAGTGGGAAACTACGGCAAATTTGTAACCGACGACGACGACGACGACGACGACGGTGGTGGTGGTGGTGATGATGTAGTTCATGATGATGATGATGTTGGTGATGATGACAATATTGTTGCTGTTGATGATGACGATGACGGTGATGGTGACGGACGGTGATGGTGACTGTTGATGATAGGATGATGGCTGCTGATGTTCATGTTGATGATGATGTTAACGTTTGATGACCCGGTGAGACCCTATAGTGTTAATTACTTGGTTGCTTGGGCTGCCTGTGGTTAATCAAGTCGAGGCCATCAGTCAGCCATCTTGTTACTCCACGTCACACAGGTCACCAAAGAACAAGACGAAAAAGAATCTCATCACACAAAATTAACCTCCAGAATTATGCACTACCACTTTCTCTTCTCGACATTATGAACTGATAAACACCTGGATGGGATTTTATTGAGCTGGAGACATGTGTAGCAGGAGAAACAAGCCGGTTTTCCAAGCGTTTGTTTTCCTTGGTCTTGTGGGTTCACTGGGATACTTTGTGTATCTGTACAACACAATAACCTTAAAGTTAGATCGATCCGACAGACAGTTAAATAAATATGTTAAACACCAGAAGTCTTTATCGGCACAGCTCCAAGGTAAGTCGAACATAACCTCTTTTATAGATCTATAAACTTGGCACAAACGCTGCAAATGTTTTTGAAAGAGTAACAGCATTTGTGCTTAAAGTAAAATGTAAATAAACAAACGTTGGGTTAAAAATACGCGACTTTAAGTTCTTTAATATCTGTTTTTGTAACCATGGGTAGGGGATAATTTCAAATAGTTATATTCTTCGTGGAATTTGTATTTTATTGACCGCTTCATTCTGTAATAGTTGTTTTTGAATGTCTTTCACTGCCACGTTGTTTACACTTCAACTTCGCTGCTTTCAGATTCAAATAAAGGAGCCTCGAATCTTCGAGTTGTGAAAAAATAATGACGATACAATATCCACTAATTAGGGTGCTATCCAAACCAAAATGATTGTTTTGGTTAATCGTAATTGTTACATTAGCATTGAGATGAAGTTTGGATTCAATTTTTACAATATTTTCTCGCGATATGCTTCAATTATTGATGTATTAAATGCCAGCATGAAGGCTGGTAGAATATTAGTGTTCTGTAAAAGGTTGTTCAACTGTTAACAAGCATTTCATGATGCACCTCCAACTGGGAACCCCTACTTTTGAAATCAGGAAAAAAAGATTAATTTTTGTAGCCTGTTGAGGCTTTATGGCAAAAATAGAATTTTTGTCACTCTCTTGTAGAGGCATAATAGACCCTTTGCCAAAATGGCTGTCTCTCATTAGCATAACTTTTTTTAGCCAACCCAAGACAAAACAAACCCTGAAATACTTAAGTGTACACCTAACTTAGAAGCTCTGCAAAAATCTAGTAAGTTCCATTGAAAATTAGCAGAGATATATATTTTTCAAATTACAGAAAATGTATGTCTGGGGGTATGGCATATACCCCCAGACATACATTTGTCTACAAAATAATCAGATTTGAAAAATTTATCTCTCTATGGATTTTCATTGGAACTTACTATATTTTTACACAGCTTCTAAGTGAAGCATATTCTTTAGTATTTTAGGGGTCATTTTTTCTTAGGTTGAAAACAAAATTATACTAATGAGTGGCGGCCATTTTGGCAAAGGGTCTATTGGCAGAGATGTTAATTGTTCTATGAAATAACAAAACAGTTTCACTATTGGCAGATGCATTAATAGGGCGTTGTTTATATAAGATAAGGTGACCAAAATACACGTATCACAGCTACAACTGTACATCTTGTTTTTGGTGTCGGGGGGGGGGGGTGTGGGTGGGGGGACTTTGTGTTCTGTGAACATCCTGGAAGGTAATCTTACATGTATATGGTTAAGTTGGTTATCTAGAACATTGCAAGTGCATCAAGAATTTTACCCATGATCTCACTTATACACTTATTTACCTCACAGGGTATTTCCAGCACTAGAATGTATTACTTAATATTTCTATGTGGCCAGTTATGAATTGTACTAATGACACTAATAATAAAACTACTAATAATAGAACTGTTACTGTACCTTTAGATATCAATACAGCAGTGCTGTTTTGGTTTGTAATTACAATCCTTACTGCTGGTACATTGTAGCTAACATTTCTTTATTATCACTATACATGCAGTGCTTTTTCCCAAGAATTCTTATAATATTAAGTTCTGTTTATATTCAGTTGTCTATGAACACAGAGCCAGGTTAGAGAAGTCATTTGAAAAGGAAAAATTAGAACACAAGAAAACTAAGCAAGGTATGTTTATAGATGCATATTGTTTTTCCTTGATGCGTGTGATAAAAATAACCAAGCAAAAATATTTTTTTTATGTTACTGTATATTAAACAGGGTTGTCACTACCAAGTGATATGCATTGTAAGGGATAGGAGATAGATCACTCCAAGACCTGGTTCTTTGTAAATATAACAATATTCTGTCATTAGGTTAATATTGAGACATTCAGTGCTGCTGACAGACAAAAGAAGGAAATGTAATACGTTTTGCCAGTTATTGTCATTTGCATCATATCTGGCAGTAAGAACCTTTTTGAAATATATATTAGATGTTTATGTGACTTTAAAGATTTCTAAAACTTCAATTTTCCAGTTAAGCTTTAGCTGTGTGGTTATTGACAGTTGTGCTTGATTGATTTTTTTATTTGATTTCAGAGCTTGCTGAGTCTAAAAGGAACTTCTACATAAATATCACCAGAACTAGGGTAAGAAAATAGTATGGAAGTGCTACAGATTTTGTAAACTATTTACAACTTATGCAGACCCACATTTTTATTATACTTAAAAGTGTGATGTCACACAATAGGATGTTTGTATGATTGTACCATTTGACTACCATGAGTGGCTTCTATGGTCGGCCAAATTTTACTAAATTTCCTCTTGTTGTAAGAGAGTAGTAAAATCTGAATAACAAAGCATTTTGACAAAGCATGGTAGTATTAGTCAAATGATGCCATCATGAAAATGTCCTGGTGCATGAAACGGCAATTGAAATCCAAAATTAAAAGCATATTTTGAAGAAACTCTTTGGTTTCCTTTTAGCAGATTTTGGGAGTAATTGGGCCTGAAAATTAAATACATCACAATTTAAAAGTTCTATTAAATTTGTTTTAGTAATTAATTAGAAATTGCCCCTTTACTGTAACTGCACAGTCTCATCATCATCATTGCATCAAAGAGGACATCATCATTATCATCACCATCATCACCACCATCATCATCATCATCATCACTATCATCACCACCATCATCATCATCACTATCATCACCATCATCATCATCGTTAGCATCGTCATCAACATCATCATCATCATTAGTATCACTCATCCTTGTTGCCATCCATGCAATTATTTTTGCAGCACGAAACACTCAATAGATTCAACTCACTTGAGACACAGCACAGAATGGTTAAGGTATGCTTATGATGCTACTTTTACATGTAGGGCAGTGCACGCACCTGCAGCATAAGAGCACATTTTGTTCATAAATTTGAAAAAACTCCTTACATGCATGTACATATCCCACAGCCAATTTTATGTAAGACCTTCTACTGAGAAAGGTATATATTTATATAAATTATGTGGTGGTTATGTTAATTATTATAACTACCCTGAAGTATCCCTTGGGATAACAAACACTCATGCACTGATAAATTAGATGGAAAGTCATGACACACAGCACTATATGTAAGGGATCGGGGAATCAATTCAGCTAGTTGATGATTTGCAGCCGTTCCCAAGAGGATCAAAAGACAAAGGTATGGTGGCCATGTTGGTGGTGGTACAGACAAAAGGACCTGAAAGAGAAATCTTGTGTTAATTGCTGCCAACATGGCAACAATGATGTGCAGTAACATGAAGGATTGCAGCATACTATATTATACCAGCCGTCACACTACCAATGAGTAAATGGTTGAAGAGCTGTTATATTGTTTTTGAATCTCTTAACAGGCTAAACATGAACACTTGCAACTAGAATACAATAGACTACAGCAGCAGCATGCACGGTTAAGTGCAGAACATGTAGCAGTGCATAATCAACAAGTCAATTCTTTTAATGCCATGAAAGGCCAAAAGGAAAGTGAAATATTAGGACTTGAAGGTATGAAAGTTGTGCCTGTGATTGCATCTTAGTATGTTGCATGCCAGTCCAAATCAAAATTTGAAAATTTTATTTATTAGGAAGATTAATGCCAAGTTTGTCCAGATTATTTCCTCCCTCCCTCCCTCCCTTTCATCCCTTCCATCCTTCCTTCCTTCCCTCCTTCCTTCCTTTTTTCCTTCCTTCTTTCCAGCCTTTCTTCCTCCTTTTTTTCCTTCCATCCTTACTTCATTATATTACAAAACTGAGAGAAAGGTGCTCCTTCCATCTAATCTTTTTGCTTCCTTTCCTCTCTCATCCATCTCTCCATCCTTTCCTTCCATCCTTCCTTCATTCCATCTTTTTTTCCTCCTTTTTCCTTCCATCCTTTTTTCTTACTAAAAAAAATAAAAATTAAGGGCCAAACCACTTTTAAAAGTTAAGTTCTCTTCTCCTTTACCCTAACTTTTTTAGAATTTTTCAGTTTTTATTCATTTTACTTCATGTATTGTTCACTATCATTCCTTGGCTTTCATCAACAAACAATTTTGAATCCATATATTATTGAATGCTAAGTAATGGCACATTAGCAGCCTACACAGATGTATAAAGCATTCATGTGTGTTTTTTTATACGCAGATCATTAATAATTTTTATACATGTAAATTTTAGCTCAAATCAAAACTTTGAAAAAACAAGTTGCAACATGGAAGCGTCAGTATGTGACTGAACACAATGAGGCTGAATATTACAAGGTATACTATTAGAACTTACCTTATATTAAATGTATTATGCTCAATTTCTATGCATATTGTGTACAACTACAACAGACCTTTTTCCCTAACAGGCCTTTCCCAAATTCACTTGAATGACCATGAAACAATGGTTTCAAGTTGAGGTTGGCCTTGATAAATAAGAGAATCAAGTACAGTTTTGACTTGGAACTATTGTTTTGTGATCATCCAAGTGAATTCTGGAAGGGTCTATTTAACAGTATGTCACAAAGCAAGGGTGTGCTTTACATTCTGGGGGCTGTGGTCACCAGTCACCTTCAGATATTCAGGTTCACAGTAAGAAATTGGAAAAGTCTGTTCTTTGTGAGACATGAATGCATGACCACAATTTCAATGGCCCACTTTCAATATGTGGTTGAGTGATCACACACAATAAGATCTGAGTTGAGGCTCTAGGGAAACAAAAGAATAATTATGATTATTTTGATGTTATTTGCTTGGTAAATGATTAGATTGAGTATGTATATTGTTTCTTGAGTATGTTATGTTGCTCAAAGAAACATAACATACTCAATCTTATGATTATTTAATTGTTATTCCCCTGAGCCTCGATTCGGTTCTTATTGTATGTAATCAATCAACCATATATCAAAAGTGGGCTATTCCAGTTTCTCATTGCTGACCAGAAGAAACACCTGAGACTCTTGGGGTGAGATCGGCAATTCTCAGGATACAAAGCGTGCATGTGCATCAGTGATGTAATCAGGGGGATTAGATCTTTTTTACAGTAACCAATGTTTGTGTGTGGTATTTTTGCCAGGGCCTACATGAAAAGGCACTGCAGGATATAGAAAATCACAAAGCAACAATATTGCGGCTGTATGAAAGAATTAAGGTAAGTTCTCAATGACGTTGTTGCTGTGAGCTCTTTGACTTGTGGCCTGTGAAGGCAAGAGGTCTAATTGTTCTAGTATCCACCAAATTGTATGTCAAATACTTGTCTGAAACATCTGCAAATTGTGATTCAGCCACTATTCTTTTTCTTTTCTAAACTGGTGCTTTTCTCAACCATGGGCTATCACGAATAACCCCCTAGGAGAATAGCCAATCAGAATGCAGACCACAATTTGGTGGATACTAATATTCATTAGCATTTATTTTATGGAGTTTTATTTAATACTTTATTTAATCTATATTTTTATTCAAACTTCAGAGACGGCAACCAAATGCTGGGACTGTCCAGAAGGACAAAAAGATTCCGACATTCCATGGTAAGGTTTGTTACTACTGTATATCATACGTTAGGGAGAGATATGTGGTTTTCTTTTGGGTGCAGTGATGTTCGTTTAAATTCAAAGAAATAGATACTATTTTAATCGTTTAGAAAGCAAACCAGTTGGTGATAAAGTAAAACCACATGCTCATAGAGTGGGCAATGCTGATGCCAGACCAGGTCACGATCATGTTACCAAGGCAACAGTATTTCCTGTAAGACGGGAGGTTGAAAGAAAAAATGAACCGGTTCATGAAGACGTAGACACAAAGACGAAGAAAAATATTAACGAAGAGGAAGAAGCTGACGACAATGATGAAGACGACGACACAAGGTTAGGATTTTTAAGCGAAAAATTTAAAGGCTATATACATCTTTTTCTCTTCCCTTCTCTTCCCTTCCCTTCCCTTCCTTCCTTCCTTCCTTCCTTCCTTCCTTCCTTCCTTCCTTCCTTCCTTCCTTCCTTCCTTCCTTCCTT
>JAAAQI020126483.1:0-14449 GCA_011800005.2 Stichodactyla mertensii
TAGAGAGAGAGAGATATCGCATTACCTTTGTTACATAATTGAGCCTAATGTTGCGTGACATGATATATTATTACAATGTGAACCATAAATAACTTTTTGGCACAACTCTTTGCAATATGGGGCCAGCATATCTTCTTGTGCTGATATCATTTATGATCCACAATACAATATGCAAAACACAACATGCAACAGTTAACAGGAGGAGTGGGTAGTGAGGGAAAAAAGTCTCTATTTCCTGGGGTTTTCCACATTGAATTGAACATGGACTTACTCTCCAAAGAATAAGACTGCAGTGACAGACACACAGATAGCAATTATAGGATTAGAAATTCTGTCCATGAATATCGGCATGGCTTCAACAGCTCCAGCATTGGCCAACAGCAATGTTACAAGTAAAAGGTGATGTTTCTCTACTATGGGTAATATCTTCTTGGCATATTTTCGTTCCTCTATTTTTCCACCTCTTTCAAGTACTCGTAAACTAAGAATGTCCAGTGAGAGAAGACCCATGGTTAAGCCAGACATCAGTCCTGTATTATAATTATCCAAGAATATTAAAATATATAGTTATTGATAATAATTCAATTACCGCCACCACTATTGTCATTATCATCAACCATAACCATTTACCATTTTGATATACTAAAACTCCATCTTGGATAATTGAATTGACCTATGCTACTCTGTCACACGCTACTTTTTGCCAACTCTCCCCCCCCCCCCCACCCCACTTCCCTGCCAACTATTTGCTGGAACTCATCTTTATTACCTAATTGGAGCAAGGCACAATTTGCCTCACAATGCAGTGTTTAAGAAAACTTCTTTCATCATGTCCAACCCACCAACTACGTATGACCATTAGGCCATGGTATAGAGCAGATTTCGTATGAGTGGAAAATGGTAAGGCAAATTCTTAGCCATACCGTAGCAGTAACCATACTTTACTGTAATGGAAACTATGGACTGTGATTGGATAATTCACACAAAAACAATGAGAAGCCATTTCAGTGTTACTGTATACCTCACCATGCACATGCTGTTAGTCAATATGGTATGTTTCCCACTCATACGAAAAACACTCTATTTTAGCTAGTCTTCAAAATTATTTTTACCACCAACAAACTCAATATTGGTATATTCATTCGAAAAACTTTATTTTACTGGGACAAATCAACCCCAAATTTGGCTTTCAAGTGTAGAATTTGAACAAAAAAGGGCTAAAAAAATAATTCGTTCTAAATTTGAAACACCGTAAACTGGTAAACATTGGTCCCTGGTCTTAGGCGATAGACATTCTCAGAACTGTCTTGAGTGAAGTAGTTAACAAGGAACTGGCAGTTCGGAATTCAATAATTCAATTAAGCTGCATAACTAATTGAATATATAGGAGGGGCGTTTTTATAGTTCCACAAGTTTAATAAACTTACCAGCAAACAGTACTAGGAAGACATAAATACCAAGATAAATCCAAAACAGCCCATCTTTGTAGTTTAGAGGTTCTTCTGGGATAAAATAAGCTGTTCCATTGCAAAGGACTTTCCCGTGTTCCTCTAAAATACAGGAAACTGAAGCCATTTTTGCAAACAAAACAATAAAATAATGAAATACTGATATCGAACAGGCGTTCCAAGGTACAAGAGAGGGACTGATGTTAAGTTGCGATTCTTCCCCAGTAGGGGTAGGGGTAGGAATTCACTAATTCTTAAAATCAAAATAAAAGAAAATTACTTTTAAAATTTTTTAGCTTAAACTACCTGTGGGATCATTCAAGAGATTGTTTCAAAATTTACTTGCCGATATCTGCGCAATTTTTTTTAAAGAAATCATTGAGCCATTAAGATTTATTTATGGGCTGCCTGTGTAAGTTTCAAATCCAACATGGCGGACGTGAAGAACTTTGAAAAGTACAGTTGAGAATTTTTTGAACCGTGTTACCATGACCTCATACGGACAGATCGTGATAGGACCGCCTGGTTCTGGCAAAAGCACTTATTGTGCTGGAATGTTGGAGTTCCTGACAGGAATGGGACGAAATGTAGCTGTTGTAAACTTAGATCCAGCGAATGACAATTTACCTTATGAATGCAAGATTGATATATCTTCTCTGATATCTTTGAGTGACGTGATGGATAATCTTAAACTTGGGCCCAATGGAGGACTTATTTATTGCATGGAGTATTTAGAAAAGAACTTTGATTGGTTGGAAAAAGAACTGAAGAAACTCAAAGGTTATTATTTTCTGTTTGATTGCCCTGGTCAGGTGGAGTTGTATACTCATCATAACTCTGTTAGAAATATGGTTAAACAACTAGAGAAATGGGACTTTAGGGTAAGTATAGTATCACACTGGTCTGTTTGATGTTTCTGCTGCTTGATGGTCTGCAGAGATTTGGCGTATTTGCCAGCATACAGACATTAATGGCAGCCATGTTGGGTAGTTTGCAACCATCCCTAAGGGAATAAAAGAATGAAGACACATGGCAGCCATGTTGGATGACATAGGTGGTTGATAATCATTGCTAAGGGAATAAAAGATGCAGCCATGTTGGATGACAGGTGCTTTGCAAGCATTTCTAAGGGAATAAAAGATAAAGATTCAAAGCAGCCATGATGGATGAAATAGGTGGTTTGAATCATCCCTAGGGAGTAAAAGAACAAAGACCAGAGTAGTCATGTTGAATAATTTGCTGTCATTTCACCCATAAAATAAAGAATTGATTAAATCAGTTGAAAGGAAAAATATCTTACTGCTGATCTTATCTCACCAGAATAATGCAAAAGGGGGCTTTAATTTGTTAGGGCACAAAATGAACGACAATCAAATTTTTAGAAGCCCTATCATGGATGTTGGGTGTCTAAAATTTGTATAAAACATACATCAAGAATATTGCCTACTGTGTAGTGGGTGGTAGGTGATATTTTCAATGTCGACCACATAATTTTGCCGACACTTTCCTATGCCCTAATAATAAAATGAAATGCCCTAAGCCTGTACAATGACCACTGTAAATCACTATATTTTTTCCTTTTCAGCTTGTTGCCATTCATCTAGTAGATTCTCATTACTGTAGTGATCCAGGGAAGTTTATCTCGGTTCTACTGACATCACTTAACACTATGCTTAAGGTTGAACTTCCTCACATCAATGTACTTTCTAAAATTGATCTCATTGAACAGTATGGAAAATTAGGTAAGCTTTGCTTATTGAATATCTATTTTTCTAGTATGGTATATTTTCTACAGAATGAAAATATCCATACCTCCCCAACAGAGTGGGATTGGAATTTCCAAGGGGTGGGGAGGGTCTGAGGAGGGTATATTGTGTAGTACCAGAAAATATCCATACCTCCCCCATGGAGGGAGATTGAAATTTCCAAGGGGTGGGGAGGGTCTAAGGAGGGTATATTGTGTAATATCAGAAATTATTATATAGACATGAGTGAGATACTAGAAAACAAACCATTCAAAAACATGATACAAAACTACATCCGGGAACCCAGTGACATATTTTCCATATCTTCACTAGTGAAGATATCAACAACATCATTTCTGTCTATAGGCGATTGCTCAGTTTTGCAAAGCTGCCAAACAAGCAGGTTGAAAAATGGCGAGGGAAAAAAGTCTTTGAATAAGACAAAAAAAACTTTAAAAAATCGAAGATACGAAAGAAAAAACTTTCTGTAATGTAAAGACATGCAATTAGTTGCTTCTAAGTGAAGAAGAGAGAGGGAAAATCATGTTGAATCAGCCGTGGATCCGAGTAGCAGTGAGTTTTGCAGAATTTCAAAGGACAACGTGTTGTTGTGATTATCGACAGCAAAGAAAGATTTTCTGTGTCTATATAATAAAAAGAAAATTACACGGTATGTTGAAGATATGAAGTTTATCTTCTTGTGTTGAAAACAATATTTCACTAGTTTGCTGTGCTCACTCGTGAAATATTGTTTTCACTATTTCACTACTCAAAGATAAACTTCATATCTTCATGACACCATGTAATATCCTCTATATATCTATGCCTCCCCAATAGATGGGGTTGGTGCAAAAAGTGGTGGTCAAAAAGGGATAATTTGTAAAACTGTTGAATAGTTGAATAAACTACTAAGCTGCCTGGAAATCACTATAGTAATCAGACTGTATTGTTGTTGGTTTTCAGCATATAATTTAGAGTTTTATACAGAAGTCATGGATCTCAGTTATCTAGTGGACCAGTTGAAAGATGATGTTTTCACCAGCAAGTACAAGAAGTTAAATGATGCTCTGGTTGGGCTAGTTCAGGACTATTCTCTTGTGTCATTCCTAACACTCAACATTCAGGTGAGTCAGGAAACCTTTGTAACCTATGTACATTTGAAAATTTTTTTGATAAAGGAATTGTCATCCATGGCAGCATTAATCCCAAGTCTTGATAGCATAGAGCATTTTCACCTCTTATGTGGAACAAAAGACAAAAGACATGGCATTCATGTTGGTGTTCCAAACAAAAAGACCTGATTATGCATCCTTTGTTTAAAGTGGCTCCCTCGAGTTTTCGGTAGTTCCATTCAATAGGACATAGTAATCTATGGCTAATGCAGGTTCACACATTGATACCCAATAGGCCAACAATATTAAAGTTCATGAGTTTAGGATTCAATTTTTATGAAGCAGATCACATGTAAGGTTACCATGGTAACACTACATCAGCTATGATGAAGGCCATTTTTTCATTAAAAAATTAAAAACTCAAGTTTTCCACTGAATTTTTTAAAACTTTTCATAATGAAAGTCTGTTACCCTACCTTTCATTTGACACAATGCTAAAGCATTCGGTACTTACAAAATTTCAAATGATGTGAAATCTTGAATTTGCTGAATAAAAAAATTCCACAGCACTAAATTTCTAAATATTTTGACAATTGTTTAACCTTTATATGATTAAAAAAATATAAAATTATGAAGACATTTTACTGTCTAGTTTGTGAGTTATTTCAGAAAAAGATAACGCATGCAAACAATTTTTTCGTGACTTCATCAAAAACAAAAATTCTTCAAGTTCTGGTTCTGCACATGCTCGTGCACAACCTTGTGCATGGGCATCCAAAAACTATATGGAGTCACCTTAAGGTATGTCAATATGGCTGTTATGATGTCACATGAAAATGCTGTATAGCCAGGATTCCCAGAAGTCAGAGAAAAGTCAAGGAAAAACACACTCCATGAAATAGTCAGGGATATTTTTATTTAGTCAGGGAAATTCTGATTTTCACCTAAATTCAAGGTCACAGCTGACCCATAATAGCTGTCATATGGTTGCCATAGTAACATTTTTGAGGATTGAAGATCAAAGCATTGAATGCCTTGAAAAAAACACTCAAGTCTGTATTAATAAAGCATTTATAAACCATTGACATCTTGAAAAGTTAGCATGTGATTGTATTTGAAGATAAAAAGAAAGTGTTGTGGACCAAATATCATAAAAATAAATTGTTTTGTTTTTCTTGTGCAAAATGGTCAGTGAAATTGTTATTTAGTCAGAAAAAGGTCAGGGAAGTTTTCAAAATAACTGGGATTAACCCTGATAGCTAACATTTTCATCACAATTTTCAAATTTCTTGGTCTCATTAATATTGTCTTCCTCATTTTAGGATAAAGAAAGCATGTTTAACTTGATGAAAACCATTGATAAATCTAATGGTTATGTATTTGGTGCAAAGTATGAGGAAAGCAACTTTACTGCCTTGATGTCATCAGCTGTAGGTGCAGACTTTGAATTCTTCAAATATCCTTTGATCATAGTTATTATATGCACTGTGCTTCACATGCATAGTTCTTAATATCTTGTCATGGTATAATAGTGCTGGAGAGGAGGGTGTTGAGATTTTATCTGCACACCCCATCCCCTCTAGGGAAGAATGCAGAATGAATGGAAGACACAACCACTACACATCCCATCCCCTCAAGGGAAGAATGCAAAATGAATGGAAGACACAACCACTAAACACCCCATCCCCTCAAGGGAAGAATGCAGAATGAATGGAAGACACAACCACTACACACCCCACCCCCTCAAGGGAAGAATGCAGAATGAATGGAAGACACAACCACTACACACCCCACCCCCTCAAGGGAAGAATGCAGAATGAATGGAAGACACAACCACTACACACCCCATCCCCTCAAGGGAAGAATATCCAGGATAAAGACAGGTTGTACTAGTACCTCATACTTGAATTCCTTAACTGCCACTCACAACAGCAAGTGTTCAAGAACGTTACATGGACAAAGATAGCTGAAAGCTAATTACATGTACTGTTACATGATGTCCAAGAACAAGGCAAGAAAACACAACAACATGAAAGACTTTTAATTATTAATAATTAGAAACTCTTATTAGGGACTGGTCATAAAGTACAGGGGGGGTGGGCTGGGAAAAAAGAGGGGGTGGGCCATCATTTTCAAGCACAGGAAAAAGGGTGGTTCAAGAGGAACCATGCAATACATTGGGGGTTATCATCAATAATGCACCTGGTCAAGGGAGGGTCTACTTGTAATCAGGCATGGACTAAAGGGTGGGCCAGTAATATTTGTTCATTAGAGGTTTTGATTTTTCCAGCCCCCCCCCAGTACTTTATGACCAGTCCCTTAATACACTATTTACAAATGACATCTGTGTGTAAAAGCTGTTACTCTTCTGAGATTCAGATGAAGAATGTATTAAAGAACCAAAATTCCATAGATTATGGATTTCAACTTCACTTGGACATAGTTAGAGCAGAATCAAATAAACTTCTCAAATTCATGCATAATTAATGAGGAGAAAACAAAGTAAATCACTACCGTGACGGTGGTTTGGATATGTGATCCTGATTAGCATAAAATTTCACCAACTTTTGCTTTGATTTTCTCCTAGAATAATTCATGAATTTGAGAAGCTAGATCAAACACTTGAAAGAGTGTTTCATCCTCTATCCAAACGCCTCGAAGTTGGTTAAAAAAACTCGACTGCACCTCGTTTTTTCAACCCACTTCTCAGTGTTTGGATATCAGATGAAACACTCTTTTCTGTGTTTGATCTATTACTTAAAAGAAAATGCATCATAACAATTAATCTATGATATAAGTCAGGATCCAGGATCCACTTTATGGGACAACACATGTAAACAACCAAAATGAATAATTAAATGATATACACTAGTTGCTAGTTAAGTATATATTGAATTGTATCACATTCACTATGTACAGTAATTTCAATAAATCAACAAATGATATATTACTCTGTTCACGTTTCATTCGAATCATGGTTAATTAATCAGAATTATATATAATAATCATTTCACTTGCATAATTAACAAATCATTGTCAAACCTGTTAAGTTAGTGTACAAAATTCACTGTCTAACTAAGATGTTAGGCTAGGGTACATGCTAATACAAAGTGAGTATAGGTCAGGAGTTGAATGACCAGCAGAAGGGGAAGCATATAGAAGTTTTGGGGGTGCTCATGTTTTTAGTAGTATCTTTCATAATATCGAAATACACTTCTGAGTTTTTGAAAAAGTTGTATGAAAATGAGGCTTGTTCAAAATCATGCTTAATGGTATGAAATGATTGAGTGTTCTGTTGACACTCTTTTTTCTATTTACTTATTGCAGTTCACTCATAAAAAATATACTTTTAAGCAACAGAAAAAGACAAAGAAATGTCAGTCATTTTGAGCCAACAATCGTGATTTTGCATGAAGCCCCACCTTCATGCATCACTTTTAAGAACTCAGAAGTGAGCTATTGGGAGGTAATAAGAGAAGGAAGTGGAAAATGAAGGGAAGAAGACTGAGAAAAGGGAAGGCTTTATATTCTGTTTGCCATCTCAAACGTTGAATGATAGAAAGTAGGAACTAAGAACCCATGAACATGAAGGTAGTGTGAATCTGGTGCTGGGGATGGCAGTCTTTTGTATTCTTTTCTCAGTGGACACCAAAAACAAGGTTAGCCTTGGCAGTAGGGTCGACCGTACCTTATGTAAACGACCCCAAAAGAACTAGAATTCATGTATGCTTGGTTGCCAACGACTTGGAAAAAAATCTGTAATCTTTTGTGACTACTAATCTTTCACTAGACACGGTAGAATTTGAAATCAAGTCTTATTCTGGGAAGACAAAATTCCGTGAACCACGTCGTCTTGTAGGATCGAATCTTGGCGAGAGATTACCATTTGAACGAAGAGCAGCATTAACTTGACTCAAATCTAAAAGAAAACAAAAAACGTAACGTTACTACAGGAAGTAAGAGCAGGCCATCTTCTATTCAACACTTGGGCCAAAAAACTCGGTCGTGCTCATTTTTTTTAAAGTAAAACTGTCGAAACAAAGACGCCGATGTCACAATAAATCAACGATATAAAGACAGTTTTATTAATAGCATCAACTGATAAATGAAAGAAGAGAAGGATTCATAAATGCACCAAACGAGCCTAGTTAAATGTCGGTGTTAAGTATTTTTTCTCCAAAATAAATATTGAAAAAGATAAAAAGATAAAATTGACACAGACGCGAAAACATTCTCAAACAAGCTCGCAGCATCATTAAAACCTGAACAGAAAAAGGGGTTTTGATACATCTAATTAGACTTTAATCCAAAGAGAATTAACGGAATTTCTAGCCTAATCTCTATTCAATTAAAGGGTTTAGGAACTTGAGAAGTAATTTGGGATAAAACAACTTAATCTCATAATTTGACGTTCACGTCAATTCACATTAAACTGGCGGTAAAAGGCGAAAGCTTCGTTTTTTGAGAATTTACATTTACGCTTAGAATTTAAAGGCAGAAAAGTCTTCACTTTTATCACTTTTAGAACACTAAAACTAGAAGATTTTATTCATTTTAGGAAACGTTTAACAACGTTTGAAACATTTTGAATGCTCAGGTGAGTTTTAGAATGGATTATAAGATTTATTCTATATATTTTACTGCGCATGCTTCGGTATGAAAGAATAAATTCTCCAAAAGTCGAGCAAATACAAGAAATGCGAGGAACGTCCCTAAATGTTCGGGTTTGTCATTTCATTTGACAGAAAATCTGATAAGATTTGACATGGTTTGAGGTTTTGGAAAATTCACATACATTTGCTTTTTTTTCGGATTGAAAACACTTTTGTTTCAAAATGGATTATGGGTTTTACAAATTTCTTGGGATTTAACGTCTACTTTTCGTAAAACAACGCCCTTGAAAAACCTATTGGGTTCATTTTCAGTAAATTCAAGTATGACAAGGGATGAAAGCCAAGCATAAAGTCAAGAAATTCTGTGTTTTTGAAGTTCATAGGTTATCAGTATGTCTTGGGTGCAGTCAGAGAGGGACGGCTTGCTTTCAAACAAACGATAAAAAAGTAAACAAGCGAGAGTAAAGAAGCTAAATTTCTTTATTAAAATCAAACCAACAAAAAGCGACTTTGAAAGTAATAGGTAGGCTTATTTGTAGCCTCCGTAAGCTGTTATTTTACTACCGTCACGACTGACGCGTGTTGGACAGCTTATTCCCAAAAATTATAAGCACGACGACAAGTTGTTATACTTAGGACGGCTGTGTATACTTTAGGAGAAAAATACTTCAAATGAACAGACACTTTTAATTGAAGTCGTACTTTGAGCAAACATAAGCAAAAGTAATCGTACGTTTTTCATAGCCGCCATGTTTAATATTTGTCAAAAAGTCATTCTTCGTCAGTGTTTTTCCATCAACCAATATGGCGGCCTTGTCTTTTATTTCCTTCGGCTTAGCCATCGGCATCCATCTAGTTAGCAGTTAATTTTAATCGAAGCTGAGCTGCTGATCGATTATTAATCACCCGAGAATTGATTGGTCAGATAATGGTGTTAAGCTGATTGGTCAATTATGCCCCGAAGTTTGATTGGTTTAAATGATATGGAAACTGATTGGTTCGTAAATTGGCCGCTTCATGCTGATTGGTAGATTATAAAACGGACTGACCAATAATGGCAAGGGAGGCAGCTCAACTGACAGATGTACAAGACGGTTTAAAACTTATGTAATTCTTATTTGGTTTTATATAATGTTTATTTACTTATCGGTTTACAACAAAGATAAAAATTAAGAAAACAAGATGTGATATTAAAAAAAGAAAAAAGAAAACGGATTTTCTTTATCTGTTTAATATTTCACTTGGTTATTAAAATAAAGTAAAGTAAATGATATTTTGGGATTTAAAACTAAACTGTGTTTTGAATTTATTATAATTCATTTATTAACGCAGGAAATATGGAAATTTAAGTATTTAATAAAGTTAGTTTTTTATCTTCAAAAGCAAAGAATTAGAATCAATGTTTAGCAGTAAATATTTTCTGCGAGGTAAGTACATATCTTTTCGTTTATCGTATTCAGTTAGTTTGCCATTTCTTTAGTATTGAGTAAGCAGTTTGAGCTTTCGCCACTTTTTGCTTAAACTGGGCGAGAATCTGTGTGTTTTTTGCCTGTGCTTCGTTACCTAGCGACAAGCTGCTGTTTGGGACAAATGACGTAGGTCTTCTCTTCTTGGTGGGACCACGCGCGACCTGGCGGGCACGTGACCCGAAGCCGATACATTGAAGAGTCTCAGTCATGAACTTCTGGGCAGGAGATACGCAAAGCATGACGAGTAACTTGGCATTGCCACCTTGACAAAGAAAGTCACAAAAGGATTAGTTGATTTGCAAAAAGAATCTTTGGTTTCCATAAAACGTCAACGCGCACTGAGCCATCGCGGTGTAACAGCCACAGCTTTTGTCATTATTTACCTTTGTTCAAAAGTGAGTCTTGTAGCATTTGTGTCATTATAGAAATAAGTAAATGAAATGGTCTCCCGTCATTCTGAGGTAACAACAGGAACTGACAACAGGGGTGCTTTCGATTTACCTGGAAAAACGGGAAATTCCGGTTGCGAGAACAAATGGTATGTGTCATTCCGATTGGAAAGTTCCGGAAAACACGGTCTACCAATCGAGGTAATCCAATTTTCCCGCTCTTTCCAGTTCTTCCGGTAGACGCGTGTACCATTTCTGTTTTCCTGCTCTTTTTGGTTGGAAGACGTGCGTACCATTTACTGTTGTTTTTTATCACACGAATTTCCAACCAGATGGATTAGTTTAAATGGAAAGCACCCCAGACGTGTCAGTTTCACATGATATTTTTGGAGGACTTTTACGGACTGCTGTTACGGCGCATATTGCTGCCACGAAGTTTGCGATCATGAGTAACGCAACTAATGTATGCCTCCGAGACCAGACTGTTGAACCGGAAGACAATCCCCTACTCTTACACCAATGGCTCAACAGGTTCTTTAATGTCCCCCATATACAGGTTAAGAAAGGGATGGGAGGGCATAAAGTTTAACAGGGCATAAAGTTTAAGTTAAAGGTCTAACCATTTGCAGACGTAATTACGAAGGCAACACCTTCTCCTGAGTTATTTTGAGACCCTGAGTGTTGGTCCGGCCGGGGCTTGAACCCACGACCTCCCGCACAACAGAACGATGCTCTATCAACTGAGCTAACCTCCCGATTCTGTGTACCCATAGTATCCTGAAGCACGTGTCCTAGATGTTTCCTGCACCCCCCTGATCGTGCTTACCTATAGTATCCTGCAACATGTGCGTCAGTCTAGTATTTCTGTACGGTATGTGTGATCTATGCTCAGCCAGAGCTCCAAGAACATCTGCCAAAGCACTCAAACTTAAAAAAAAAAAAAAAAAAAAGAAAAAAAAAAAAATGATAAGAACAAATCTAAAAAATACAGCTGACATCTTACGGGCAAACTTTTCATTCAAAAGTTTCATCCGAAATGTGGCGAACGAAAGCTTTATTTGTAAATTAGTCAAGATGCACAGAGTCACGTGACACGTTACCTTTTGTTGATGAATGAGGTTTCTCGTAACGCAGCCCCAGTCACGCCAGACAAACCTAAACACAAAGGTACATGGCTTGTGAAGGAGCCTTATCAAACGAGGAAAAGCGTTGAAGAGACGAGAATGGAACTGAAGAAAACGAGGAAAACAAAGCGCCCTTTTTGTATCTGCTTTACAAACCCAGGCAAGTCTCAAACATCCATGCAGCCGGGGATAACAAGCTATTGTATTTAAGCCAAGTGCCCTCAAAGTCGAGGATAAGAAACCAGTGAATATAAAAGACTAGCAAAGATATTTATCCGTGATTCCTTGCGGGAATCGATTGGGTTCAAAGCAATCCGCTAACCATTAGAAACGAAGGCTTATTAATATCGTTATCTACAATGGACCCTATGAAAAAGATGGTCGCGCTAATTTGCATAAATCAAAAGCTTAATGAATTGAGAAAATATTTTTTCTTCATATGAAAGACCATCAGTGAATTAGTAAATGTGCACAGTTCATAAGTATAATGATAAATCACTGCAAAGATGTAAGCATTTAAAATGTGTGTAGGGGGAGGGGACATGAAAACGAGGCTGGTCGGGTCTTGGCTCTGTTTCACATACCCGACAGAATGACACGTGGTCTGAAATGGGAAAACAAATACGTCGGAGAGGATTTGGTCCGTTCTGGCTTTTTCATAGGGTTTCTAACCAAAGGCAAATCCCAAACAACTTACCCACGCATTCGCTACCAGCTAAATCAACCAATTGAAGCTTTGTCTTTACAGTGGTACAGATGGGCGGAGGAGTGTCTGTGCTTGACCGTGAAGGAGATGGGGACCTGGAGCGAGCTGCTGCGCTACCGGGAGCAGGAGATCTGGACAAGAAGAAGAATGTTTGACTTTTCAGATTAATCTGAGTATGTCGTCTATATGCTTTTCGGTAGAAAATTTGTACGAGTGATAGATAAACCTTACTTGGCGCCAAACAAATTATCAATCACATCTAAAGAATAATGAAAAAATAATAATGATTTTTAAATGCTTGTTTTCTTGTGAATTCTAATTGGCAAACTGTGTAATTCATTAGTCACATACTTCTGGGAACAAACAAAAACGTCAGGCGCTTTAGGAGTAAAACCGACATCGAGTGACGTCATCGAAAGCGACAAAAACAGCTCTTCTTAGAATTTGGCGAAATTAAACCATTAACAGCAGGGGTGGATCCAGCATTTTTCTAGGGGGGTGACTTTTAAGATGCGCGCGTGCGCTTTGGGCCAGAAACCACAGGAAACCCAAAACGTGCGAAAAACGTCCAACACGACCTAAACATCGATGCATAATATTAACAGGGCTTGAAATCGACAGAGAATAACGTAAATGGATGGAATTAGCCTTTCCGAAATTGAGGAAGGAACTGGGCACAAGTCTAGAAATATTTATCTAATTCAAAAACCCCTTCACATGAAAGATCACATTAAAATTAGGAAAATTAGCGAGTTTGAGATAGTTTGAGTAAATACTGCCTGATTAGCAGGCTTTAAAGGAATGAAAAACATAAGAGAGAATGTATGGTTTTTGGGGACGCTGTCGTTAAACCCCGTACATTCTCTGTTATTTTTGCGACTTTTAAAAGCTTGCCACTGAGTAAGTATTCATCCAAACATGCTCAAACCTGGTAATAGTTCTAATATCAGTATGATCTTTCCTGTGATGGGATTCATTTCTTAATTACATTAGTATTTGCACTCGGCCCCAGTCCCTTTTTGAATTCCGGAAAGGCTAATAATCCACGTAACGTTAAGACTAGATTGATTTTTTGAGTAATTAATAATCTATCTATAATGGGGGTTTCCTACAAAAGGGGGGTGACTAGTCATCCCCTTCATCATCCCTGGATCCGCCCCTGAACAGGGTTTGTACTCTTTTCACATTTTCAAATTCCACGACTTTCCATGACTTTTTCAACGACTTTTGTGATTTTCCGTGACCAAAATTACTGATACCTTTTGAAAACTCTCAAAACTCTTTTAATTTGACAACATTTTATACATTACAATGAAGTTGAAATATGACACTGTCTGGATTTAATCTCTCATTTCTATTCACAAAATAGGTCTAACTATTTCACGTCGTGAAAACAATTTTTCATGACTTTCCATGACCTATACTAAATTCCATGACTTTCCAGGCCTGGAAAACTAAATTACGAAATTCCATGATTTTCCAGGTTTTCCATGACCCGTACGAACCCCTGATTAATAAGAAAATGTTCATGAAGAACATCTTCTGTATCCGATGAAAGTGGCCGAACACCACTCGTGATTTTTTTGAGCTAATATTCCCCTATTTCATTATGACGTCACGGATGATATATGAGGGGGACAGAATCGTCCTCATCAATAGAAAATTTAACAAAATTCCCTGTGCTAAGAAAAAAGTTTACTCTCAAATTGTCTGCTTTTCAAATATAAGATTAGCCTGCGTGCAGACGGTTGTTTACCCGTGATAACCGTCTGCGAAAGTTCGCCAGATATCGCGTTCTCTGTGACCCGAAATAAGAAGCGATTTCTGATTGGCTCTCGCCCGG
>JAAAQI020126494.1:2899-14442 GCA_011800005.2 Stichodactyla mertensii
TGGTGATGGTAGTGGTGGTGGGGATGATTGCGATGATGCATGATGATCATGATGGTGGTGATGGTAGTGGTGGTGGGGATGATTGCGATGATGCATGATGATCATGATGGTGGTGATGGTAGTGGTGGTGGGATGATTGCGATGACGCATGATGATCATGATGATGGTGATAGTGATGCAATCCAGGATGATGATAATGGTAATGATGATGATGGTGGTGGTTATAGCGTTGGGGAGGAGAAATTGATAAATATAATGAAAGGGATTAAAGTGTACTGAAATGATTACACTCATGATGATTACAGGGATTTATCATTTTTAATTGTTATTCAAAAGGAATCCTTCAATGATTTTGATTTGGTTTTGCAGGTATTGATAATCCTGACCACTGGTCAATGGCAAAACCAATACCAGAGCAACTGGAAGCAAACGGTCTCCCAAATGCGCAAGCAAAACTTCGACTTGTACGCCCTAGGCGTTGGCCCAGGCACCAGCTCCGCTCAACTCGAGGGTGTTGCCTCTGAACCTGGATATGTATTCACTCCAGATTCCTACAACACGCTCAATGGACTCTACCGACAACTTGTACAGGTCATAATATTTGGAGGTAAGTAGGAACTTCCTAATTCCATGGTGCACACAGATCCTTGAACACTCCTTGAATTGGGCTCAGTCCTTGAGTACCGGATACTACTTGAATTTAAATTTATTGGTTTTTGTCCTTGAATCTGAGATCATCATCCTCGAAAAAATAACAATTCCATAGTCAACGTGTCATTGCCATGTAATGTATAACATTTAGTTGGGATTCCTGATATCTGTGAAGACGGAGAATGAGTTGTATTTATTTGGCATGCAACTGCAGACTGCCTGCAATGCAGACTCTTTACATATGCTCGGGCAGAATGTGTAATAGAATATCCGAGTATTTCCCTGACTTATAAAATTGTATACTCAATTGCCTTCAGACTGCTGATGTTACCACTGTGTTGTTGTTTGACTGTGTACAAAACTGTCCTTAAAAAAATCATAAAAGTCCATTAAAAGTCATTAAAAAAAATTGAGAATTTCGGTGTGCGCTCTGTAATTCGCATTTTGATTGGTTCCTGACCATAAATTGATTATAATTTGAATCTTTACTGGTTTTATTCCTTCCAGCACCCGTACGACCACTGGACATAGGTATCGCAGTCGACTCTACCCAAGACATCTCTGCCCAAAATTGGAACCATATATTAACCTACATACGCCAGTTCATTGGAGGCTTCACGAATATCTCTCCAGCCTTTGAGGGAACCCGATTCGGTTTAATCAGCTATTCCACTCAACCCAGAGTCTACTTTAGCTTCAAGAGTGTGCCTGATGGCCAGATCAGTGCTGCAGGGTATCAACAGCTTGTTACCAGAATACCCAGGCAACCCAGAGGTGCTCGTAGAATTGATAGTGCAATAAAGTTGGCCCAAACTGGCTTGTTTTCAAAGGCTGGTGGAGCTAGACCTAACTCAAGAAGGGTGAGTTTTTGCGTAGTTGGCAAAAATGTGGTTAAATAAAATTTAAGCAAAGTTAAACTAGAACGAAGTTGCCTGGTATCGCTAGCATCTGTCAACAATAGCTTCTCGCTTCATAGCTAGCTGTAACGCAAGTTAGTGTTGTGCGCCTCAAGCACGTCACGCAAGCAGATGGCTGGTGAATAATCGGGGACTGGGGACGAGGTTCGCTTTGGGTGCGATCCGATTTCGCTAACGCTAGTGCTATCCGTTTTCGCAAACGCTAGCTCACGCATTTGTTCGCTTTGAATACTTTAAGCGCAGGCAAAATGTCGGTTAATATCTAAGCTAGAAATATGGGAAAAAGTAGTTCGTTTTATTATCGTCTTCCCTACCTTCCTGTTTGTCTGTCTGTCTGCCTTTTTATCATTTTCTTTGTATGTCCGTCTGTCTGTAGGACTTTCTGCATTTTTAATACTTACCTGTCATGGTTTTCCAAGGGTTGTACTCCATTGGCAGGCTCCCGGCTTGTTTTACACAACTAGTACACACGAGAAAGCATGCTGTGGGAGCTTGATGCATGGTGTAGTCATGCTTCCTGATATTTAACCAGTTTAATATCAGGGAGCACGAGCCGGGTGCAAAATTCTGATCCCACCACAACCTTTTATACATGAAATCTTTGGCACACACACAGGAGCAAAACGACGCTGGAGCCTGCTCCCGGAGCAAAACCCTTAGTGTGTATAGGCCTTAATACATACGTCACTTGTTGCTTAAATATATTTTTTTTAGGTGTTTATAATACTCTTCGCTGGACCACAAGCTGCAGGCAACTATCCTAAACCACGTGACGCATCAGCACAATTGCAGAAGACCGGTGTCAGGGTTTATACCGTGGGCATGGGACGAAGATTCTTACAGCCACAAGTATTGTGGACGGCCTCCCATGCAGACTTTGTTTACTACCGATACAACTATGCTCAGTTACCTCAAATCTCCCAGCCTCATGCAAAAGCAGTCGCCAAAGGTGGGTAACCGTGTCTTCTATGTTTTAGCTTTTCGCCGATATCAAATTTTCACCGTAATTTCATTGGCAAACAGTGGCATTTACGAGAAGTTTTATATCAGGAGCCGATAGCCATCAGAGAAATGCCAAGATCTGGCATCTACATATAGCGCGTTTTTTATCTGAGAAACAATAAGCAGCTTTTGTTTAAGATAACTAGGTATTTTGGAATATGCGTATCTGTGAGTTTGTGAGCATTTAAGAAAAAGATAAATGATAAAAAGTGAAATGCACAGTTTACGTTTTGGGAGAATTGTTTTCTGTTGCACAGCCTCAAGGCACGATAGTGATTGATAGCTTTGCTTTCTCCTTTGGAAACAGGACGAGGTGCATATCTTGACGTAGCCTTCATCGTTGATTCCTCAAGCGCTGCCAACTGGTTACAGATGCAGAAATACTCTCAATCCATCGTGAATTCTTTCGATGTCTCACAGGCAGGCACCCATTTTGGTTACATCACCTACAGCGACCGGGCTGCCGTCGACTTTGGTTTTAATGCTCTAAGCGGCTCTGCTTACACGGTGAAAGGCGTCAATGGGTTGATTGACGGAGTCGGACACAAACGAGGTGCAGGAAGATTTGTCCATAATGGACTTGAACTGGCAGAGAGACAACTGTTCACTGCTCGTTACGGAGCTAGACAAACTGCAAGACAGGTAATACAAGTTCCACAAAATTGTTAGATCTTAAGTGGTTGCGCACTGGCATTTCCTTAGAATTATGACACATCTGAACCTTAACTTCATTTCAGGGTTTCGACAGGGCATGTCCAGGGGTAAAAATCGGAATGGTTGCGCCACCTTCCCAAATAAATAAATTACCTTTGTAAATTACCTTTGTTTTGGTTAAAGGAGATGAAAGGAGGATTAGTTGAGTCCCCCCCCCTCCCCTCCCCCTTTCCAATTAGAAGTTCTGGTTACGCCCTTGTTTCAGCATCCCAAGTAGTAATTACTTAGACATATGTAAATGGAACTAGCGGGTTAACTAGTACAGGCTGCGTCGGTGTACAATAAAAGGAAATCTGTAACACTGTGAAAAAAAGATACTCACTTTACTGACGTTTCGAGCTTTTGCCCTTCGTCGGAGTAAGAGAGTAAAGTAAGGGCAGGAGTTAATATAAATAGAAGCGGGAAAGTTAATTAACCAATCAGAAAGTAAGAGGAGAAAAGAACCAACAGGTTAATAGAAAGAAAATAGTTCATTCATATACCATTAGGCTGTTGAGTACCCAATGAATGAATTTCCGCATCTCTTTGGACTTAGGCCCAGTTCAGACGTCGACCTTTTGCCGCGTCGAATCTAATGCAAATTAGTCCAATCTTTTGTTTCTGCTCGTTATCATCTCATTTGCATTGAATTATGCACGGCAAAAGTTCGACGTCTGAACTGGGCCTAAGAGAACCACAATTAGTACAAGTGATTAAACATACACCAAAGTGACCGACGTTGTGGTTGTGGCGGGAAATCGGCTTAGTGTTGTCGTTCGCGCCAAAATCACTGGTATCATTATCTCTATTTTTCCTTCAGGTTATTATTGTCATCACTACTGGTCTGTGGCCCAATAGATTTGCTCAATCATGGCGCACCAGTGCCGCTAATCTCAAGAGAAGGAACTTCGATATTTATGTGATAGGTATCGGCTCGTCTTTCGCTAGACCACAACTCCAAGACGTTGCTTCACAGTCTGGCTACATGTTTACCTATCCCAATTATCAAACATTTACCACTGGCTATCGTGAGGTTGTTAGAGTAATAATCTTTGGAAGAGGTAAGAGCAGATTCAAGAAGTTTTTGGAAATCATGTTCACAGCCGTTATTAGTGTCGGTAAAAATATTCCCTTTACGCTGCTAATTTTAGTGGAGAGAAATTTGACCGACACTAATAACGTCTGTAAAGGAGACTAGGGCTATTTCTTCTCATCTTACCCCTCCCCCCCCCCCCTCCTGATTTTTCACTTACCCTCAGTAAAATAGTCAGTTTTGGGATGAGCACCCTTCCCCCGATTGCTAGATGCGCCTTCAACCTGATTCTCGGGATTCACAGTCACTTTTTGGGCGGACACTCGCCGGTATTTCTATTTAATTCTTACTCTTAAGGCTCGGACACGCGATGCGACATTGCTTTAAACGGGGAAATCGTGTGTCCACCTGTAAAAGTAGAACTCGTTTCTGCTTCTGTGGCATCGCCCGCGACGTCGAACAGCTGCACGGGTGGACACAGGCCGTGCGATTACAGGCAACATTGCATCGTGTGTCCAGGCCTTTAGCATTTGCTGTTTAGTGTTTCTTGTTTCATGGTTGAGAATTATGGTTCGAGGAAAAACATTTTGCATACCGTTTAACAAACTATAAGCAATTTTACACCTTTAAAACGAACTTTATAAAGAATTCATAATGAAATCCGTTAAATTAGACGTCTGATTCAAACGTCGCATTTCATTCTGCCGCTCTCAATAAGCTCAACATGAGCGCACGATAAGAAAAACCGCTGTATGAACTTGTATGGTTTTTGCATTGCATTTGACGCGGCGAAAGTTCGTTGTTTGAATCAACGCCGGACTTTGGTCGTTTCGTGCGACTGGCTCAGTCGGATTTAATTTTCTGCCACACTAATCAAATCTGTTGAATTCAATTGGTCAAGACGTCGCACTTGAAACAAACCTATTAAATTCGATGCGGCAAAAGTTCAACGTCTGAACTGCGCCTTACTTGATTTGCCCCTTGGTTGATTAATTTATCATTCAGTCCTGAACGGCATTCTGCTCCAAAAATGTACTGCTAACTTTGAGTTATTCTCCCCCTTTACAGAAGCATGTTATAATAATAACTGCGCACAAACAAAACCCTACTCAACTTGTAAAGAAGTCAACGGTAAAGCAACGTGCGTTTGTGCTGAAACATGTCCTCGTACCCAAAAACCAGTTTGTGGTTCCGACGGAAAGACCTACCCTAGCGAATGCGAAATGAGACGAGCGGCGTGTCAGAGTGGGAAGAAAATAACTGTGAAATCTACTGGGCCATGTGGTAAGTAAGACGTAAATTTTCAGTCCAGGGTCACAAAATTACCCATCAAGACTGAGAAACAGTCTTGCTGGTAATACATTTTTACCAAATGCACGTTTTGCGCATGAGGTGGGCGTTTCAGTCTCGTAGATTTTCTTATTGTATGTTACAAATTGGCCAGAAATGGGTCAAATAATAAGCAATTATTGGATGAGGTTGAGCATGATAATACAAATCGTATATCTGCCATAGCTGTTGGCTGTTGGGGCCGTTTATTCGAGTAAATACTTTAAATGTGAAAACTCTTGGTACGGAATGCTTTGTGCCGTAAACCGTAATGGTCCAATATCAAAGCATCTTTATCAGATGAGCTGCAATCTTGCATGCTGTGTTCAGTTTATTGGATGTTTTCAATCCCATAGTTAAATGTGAAAGAATAATATTGCCAAAAGGTCTTAACAAGATGAAAGACACTAGGATACGTAAAAAACGAACCACAGAATTCAGTTTGAAGGTCATAATTATACGTTTCGGCAAAACGATTGCCATCTTCAGTAATAACAAGTAGTAATAAATCTTTGACCTAATTTATACTGATTCACACAAAGGATGAAAACGAATCTAATTAGTTATGTTCAAGCTCACGTGCTTAACCTCTTGGTTAAGCGAGGGTTTAAGCCACTTAATATATAGTGCTTCTTTGATCTTTAAAGTAAATTCCTGAGGAGCATGATCTATGATCGTAAACGAATCAGCATGAGCACTTGCTTTACATATTTGGGAGTTATTAACATGTTTATAAATGTGTGATCCCTTGTCCGTGAGAAGGTGAAAGCATGTAAATTCTCTCATCCAGTCATACGAAAGCTATTCAAATCTGCTTTTCTTGCAATCTCAGCAAAGTGTTGAAGAATTGCAGCAAAATCCATTTACCACTTTTTCCTATTGGCCGAGGAACCAAAACTTGTGTACAAAAAGAAGTTGAGATAAGATGGGAAGCCTTTTTAGGCTTGGGCGTCAGTAATGTTTTCCCATTTCAGACCACTTCATTCCCTTGGGTATTGTTTCTGTTTCTGTTTCTTGGTAACACTCAAGAAGACACATAGTATAGATGAGCCTTAAACAAAGGATCTTATTCTCAAGGGATTTACACGTGGTCTGAAATGGGTAAACATTACTGACGCCCAAGCTAAAAATGTCTGTTTGCACTGTCATTGCCAAGACAGTACACCACAACTGTACATCTAAATTACATCCTATTTCTGTTATTTTGATAATTCTAGATGTTTGTGCTGGTTTCAAGTGTAGAAAGCCTTTCGCCGTATGCAGGAACCAGAACGGCAAAGCTGTGTGTGTGTGTCCCAAAACACCATGCCCCACATCCGCACGGCCGTTTTGTGCCAGTGATGGCAAGACCTACAACAGCCTATGTGCCATGAGGCAAGCATCTTGTGCAAAGGGCATCAACATTCGGGCTGTTAAACCAGGACAATGTGGTAAGTATCCACACAATATGCCAGTTTTTCCATTTCAGACCAATCTAAATTGGATTATAAGATTTGTCACAAAGCTACCCTTAGCCTGAGACAGAATGAACCACTACCAGACTTGTGTGGACCTATACACTATACAACGCACCTAGCCTAGACCATCCTCACTTCTGAGTTAAGCTTAACTAACCTGAATTACAAGTTTATTGGAACCTATAGTTTATACCAAACTTAAGAATGTATTTAGAGTATGATTACAAGGTTTATTACATTGATATTGGGAAATATTACTAACATAAATCCTTAAGGTAAAATACCCTCCCAAAACACGTAGTTTCTAATCACGTGACAATACACATATCTGAAATGTAACACTAGGAGTGTCCAAGCGTTGACAGGTTATGGATCTTAATCGGTGGATAACGCAACTACCCTCATTATAGAATAGCCTAGAGGGACTTCGTCACAAGATTTCTATTTTGAGTTATATCTGCATTGATACATCTTTTCAAGCATAACGAAATAAGGAAACATAAGAGAATGACAAATAAGTTGAGTTCAAAATTCACTAAATTATGAGAACTTCATTTATTACTAAAACATTTTCCACTACTTACCCACCCCACCCCCCCCAACACACGAACACACTCACTTTCCTGCATCAAATTCTAACAAATTTCCATGTTTTCATGTTTTTGTTCTCGTCTCAGAGTGTAAAATAATAGCCGATGTTGCATTCCTTATTGATTCATCTGGAAGTGTTGGTCGAAGGAACTGGAGGCGTCTTCTGCAATTTGTTGTGACAATGATCAGCAGACTAAATGTTGGACCAAGGGCTACTCACATTGCTTTGCTGAGATACAGCACCAGAGCTGAGGTAGACTTCACCTTCCGATCAATATCAGGAGCAAGGGCCACTGTTGCTACATACAGGAGGATCATCCCTGCCCTGAGATGGCAGAGAGGCTTTACATTTATCGATAGGGCATTGGTTCTGGCCAACCAACGAATCTTTACTCCAGGTGGTGGCATGAGACGTAATGTTCCAAAGGTAACTCTTTGATCTTTCTCATTCTATTTCTACTTTAAACATGATGTTTTCAAGTTTTTGGTATATACTTATTTCAAGAAAGTTAGTCACCAGAAACCTACAAAGCTGGGACCGTGGAGGATCAAGGGAAATATATCAATTAACAAGTAAAGACATTGAACACAAATTTAAGTTTTGGAATGGTTGCATGAGGTGAAAATGTGACTGCAAAAGATTTCAAATCCATCAATAGTTATAAAAATATGGTAGAAACGCATAAAATTTCTTTACCCATAATTCTTGTCGGTCTCAGCTTTCTAGCTTTAAAGTGACAAACTTAATTGAAATAAGTATATATTCTTCAAATCCTTAATAATTCATAACCTCAAGGACCAATGGGGACTTTGCATTCCAGTCATGTGGATGAGTCTTGATACTGGATCAAACACTGATCAAAACACTTGCATTTTAATTACTTACCTTCTACTTGTAATTTGCTATCCTTCTTTCACCCTCGTGAAAGTTACTTTTTTTAAAAAAATAAACTTCACAAACCAGTGTTTTTTCAACCAGAATGGAACCCGGATGCCTGGACTACTATGCTCTCTACTTCTCCATTAGTCTATTTCACTGGCTGTTGAAGTTGATGGCACATAAAACGAGCTTATTTCGACAAAACAGTTCATTAGTGAAAAGATCACAAAAGCTGATTGTTTTGACTTTTCTCAAAAGCTTCTAAAACAATTTATTATTAATTTGTTTAAGAAGCCATATCAAAAACTCATGTTTCATGTTTGATCAGGGGATCCAAACACCTCATGCTTTCATCTGTTTCTCATTGTTTGGATCCCCTGATCAAACACTCAAATTTTTTTTTGATCTATTACATATACACCTATTTCAATAAACATTGATAACAGTAGATAGGAGATTGTTTGATCTGAGATCAATAGAAACTGTAGGATGTTGGAAGCTCATGTCTCTAAAAATTGAAAATGTGATGGTGAATGGTGTTTGGCATTTGTAGAGTTTAATTCATATCAAAGTGGCAACTAACATGCCTTGAATGTTTGAGATTTCTTTGGCCAAATATTCAATGTTCACTCACAGCCATACTATTGTACAATTCTCCAGTGCAATTCTTTGCTCAAAGGCCTGTGGCATGCTTGCTCTTCACTTATTGCATTAATTCAGAAATCAGCATTCATGCTGACACTACAATTCCTATCAGGGTCAGATCAACCATTTCAGATTTCCTGTTATTAACATTTATTGATGTTGTGGCATCAGTTGTTTTGCTTTTGTGTAAAAGAAAATCAATGGATCAAATCCACTTGGGCATATTTCTTTTCCCTTTTTGGACCATGTGTCATTCCCTCGGGTATTCACCTTGGATGAGCCTCAAAGAATCGTATTTGAAGGGATTGACACGTGGTCTGAAATGAGCCAAAACATTACGCCCAAGTGGATTTATCTATTACCAACTATTAGAACCTAATAAAAGACTATGATAATTTGATTTCTAGTCCAATCATCATTCCTTCCATTCTTTTTCTTTCCTTCTCTCTCTCCCTCTCTCTCTCTTTCTTTTATCAATGCTATAAATATTCTTCATTAATTGTTATAGATGGCCTTTGTGGTAACTGATGGAAAACAAACACGGAACAGAGGACCTATCACACCTCTTGCCACAGCCTCAGGAAGACTCAAAGCTAAAGGTGTTAGAGTCTACACAATGGGGATCGGACCAAATCTTGAAGATAAAGAGTTACAAGATGTAGCATCTAATTCCAAGTATATCTACAAAGCAACAAGTTTCCGATATCTTACTGGTAAAATTAATGACATTGTCAGGAGTATATGTGAAGGTAGGTTGATATAATAAGTACTCTTTTAGTTGAGTGTCAAAATGGATGTGCAACCAAAGATGGGTTCAGTAAAAAATTTGTCTAAAATAGTATTATTAATAATGATAAGAATATTAATAATAGTATTGATTAGCCATGTTTGAAACGAGCGGAAGAATGGGTTCTAGTTGCGACCGCAAAGCAACTATGGATAATTTGAAGGGACAGACGTTGCTTTGGAGCAAAACAAAGTAAAGGAGAACTTGAGATTTCTCAATGATTCACTATAGTTTTTGCGTCCCTAGCTGCAAAAATAACCTCCGAAAATTTAGCTCTATAGGATAGCACAAGAAGTTGCAGTTAGGAAGAACTATGTAATTTTATAGAACGAAACAATCACCGAGATGGGCTCGATACGCTAATTTATATTCGCTCGAAAGCTATAATTTGCACTCGATGTTTCTGTGCTGCTACGAACGCAAAAATTCTAGCGAATCATTGATAATTCTCATGTTCTCCTATACATTGCTTTGCTCCAAAACAGATTCTGTCCCTTCGAACCCAGGCTTCCACTCGTTTCGCGAACATGGCTAATAGCAATGATGTAATATCGTCACGGTTTTCTTTATTATTCATGGGATGAATCTCTGAATTTTAATCATAATAATCATGTAATCATAACTACAATAAAATGATGTATTGGCAACAAACCAATGATATCAAGAATGTTTATAATTTAGAGGAATAGCTAGATAATAACGATAACGATGATAATATTACAATTATTTGTAATAATAGCAAAAAAAGAAAAAAACTCTCACCTGCTTAGAAAGGGTTTTTTAAATAGCAATTTGGGCTATATTTTTTTCAGCGAGCCCTCCACAGCAAAATTTGCACAAAATTATTCATCTATTCAATAGTTTAAAATAATTTTGTTCCAAAATAAAATTTTCTCCATTGGCCATTAACTTTTTTCTCTCTTGGTTTCAGATAAACGTTAATTTGCCAAAGCAACCATCACTCGCTGCTTGTGTGAAGAAAGTTTAATAATGCCAATATAGAACTGAACAAAACTTCATTATAAAGGACTAAACTATATTTTAATATTCATATTTAGCATTTGCTTTAAATATCCATCCAGTATATAACAGTCACAAAACCAGCATGATGTCATATTTTGGAACATACATTTATGATGCTAAGTCATGAACATCAAGCTAAAGGTGATGGCAGCAAATTCAATCCATAGCATGCCAGAGGTAGTAACTCCCTTCATGTAATCTTAACAAAAAGTGACATCAGAAAAACTAAGGATGATGTTTAGTGAAGTCTAAAGAACAATAAAAAATCAGTCCAGAACCGGACTCACTATTAATATCAAAGAAAATCGGGAAAAGTGGGACCCACTTTTATCGTTACTCGCCCCAGCTCTCTTTTTCCCGCTTCTTCATTATTTCTGCGCGCTTCGATAAAAGTGAGTCCAGTTCTCAACTAGTAAAAAAATGGGATTTGCTTAGTAAAAGATAGGGAAAAATCAGAGAATTTTATTTTACGAGTAGAGTGAGAACCCTGTCAATAACGTGCCGTGACATTGCCGTGGGAAGTTATGTCACGTGA
>JAAAQI020126505.1:0-14442 GCA_011800005.2 Stichodactyla mertensii
TAAATATTCCTTGCTTAGCGGGCGGCGCAATTGCCAACTGATTCTAGAATTAAGGGGAGAAAAGGGTCGTTAACAATCAACACTTTATACATAATTGGCGCTTTAATATGCCGCTCGTAAGTCCTCCACTAACAAATGAATGATTGTAAAGCGCACTGAGACCATGCGCTATATAAATTTCGCCATTATTATTGTTGTTATTATTATAATTATTATTGTTGTTATCATTATAATTATTGTGCAAGCTGAAATGGAAATTATAGACTATGTGGGCGTTCTTTTACATGAATACATATCATATACACTGAACTTTGATCATTCTGTTTGACACTATAATCGGAAATTGAACTGGCTCTCTACTTTAACAATGTATACTTGAGTTTATCTGGCTTGTCAGTGTGATATCTTATCTGCTATATATCTCAGTTAATCCCTCGTAGTTTTATCGATCGATTATTGAATCTGATCCGGTCAATGTATTTATATAAGCTTACCGACACTATTTTAAATCACGCACGTGATTGCGAGGAAACATCAGAAGTGCAGAACCGCTTTTCTTAGAAATTTTAAAGTTATTATTATTATTATTATTATTATTATTATTATTATTATTATTATTACTTTCTTATGATCTGGGTTGTTCAAATTGGTACTCGATCCTGGAAAAGCGCATTGAGGGTCTTGGCCATAAAATCAGTCTATTCCCCCCCAACAAAAACAAAAACAAAAACAAAAACAAAAAACAAAAAACAAAAAACAAAAAACAAAAAACAAAAAACAACAACAAAAAAAACACACACACAGGCAAAGTAATGTCGCGACGGTAGGAAGGACCACTAACCATCTCACCTGCTACGAGGTTCTACTACTTCACCAGTGAGTGATGGTACAAGTTCGTGCGTTTCGTTAACCGTTATCGTTACTCAGCGTGATTGTTGCGGTCGGTTCTGCGTCTTCTTGTGTACAATTCCAGTTTGTACGTTATGTCCGCCGCCCTTCATAAATCAAAATAACCCCTCGATCATCATAATCATCTTAATCGAACATAATCGTCATCATTATCATCATTATTGAGGGAGGAAGGGAGGCTCGAGTATTTTAGGGTCATTCTTTGATTTTTTGCATTTGAGAGGGAGGTTCACCTCACTTTCTTAAGGATTACTTATCACTTATCATTTCAAGTGAAGAAAAGCAGGAGAGGGTCAGCGATATTTTCGTTTCTTGAAGAGGAACAACTCAAGCCCACCCACCTTTAACAACGACATGATCATGGTCACATGGTCATTCATAAAGCTCCACATTAACAACGAACATTCCCTGATTATCATTCGTCACTTTTGATGCTGCTTTCTAAAAATCAAATCAAAGGGAAAGTAGTTTTATTTCATTTTTTGAACTCAAACTTAAACTGAATGCATTTTAGTGAGAATAAAGTACCGATCCTACCTGTTCCCCCTCCCACCCCTCCCTAGCTGATTCAAGATTTGCCTGGTATCCAAGTTTTATATTGGTATCACATGGAGACGAGACGTCAAATGGTCTGTAAGTAATGATAACTAAACAATGGCGGGAGAAAGATGGCAGTTGGTCCTGCTAAAATACCCCAAAATATATCCCACATAGAAGCCCGCTTGGACGTTAACGAACTATGAAGACCATCTTCAAGATATTGGTCAACCACCAGAGGATTATATATCTACACTTAGAAAGAAAAGGCTGGAATATTTTGCCTTAAATTATGGGTGTAGGGTTGAGTAGCCAACCGAAGACTCTAGACAAAACCAAGTTCAGAGACGGCAAAAAACCCTCTATAAAAGGTAATAAATTAGTCCTAAGCCTTGTGGAATATCAAGGCTAATGGCCATTCAGTGCTTCTAAATAACAGTGAGATGTTAGGGGTTTTTCTTGTTGTTTTAGTGGGTTTTTGTGCGATTGTTTTTCTGTTGTGATTCGGTTTGTTTGTTGGTAAGCAGATTTAGGGCTTAGGTTTTCTGTTTTCTTTTCTTTCATTAAATTTTTAATTATTTTTTGTTATATAGATCCTGTTATTATTCAAGTGTCTTCAACAGGCTTTATTCCCTCAGAAATAACTGTTTTTCCTGGTCAGGTAAAGAGATAAGGAAATAAAACTATACAGAAGAAAAATGTAAAGCTTTTAAAAAATGAATTTAAAAAAATTAAATTTTACTAGTAACTCAAGTCAGAAACATTCAGCTAAGTGCATTTATTCTGGTTTTGTCGTAAAGATTTAGTACTAAATAATGATTTCGGAAATTGAATATCAGATTCAATTTTTTTATATTGCTTCTCAATTTGTGCTCATCATTTATACTATATAAAACATGCTAAAAAGGTGAAGTTACTTTAGAATATAAACATATAGAGGCTTAACGGAGCTGAAATGGGATAAACCAAGTATGAATATGATAGATATATTTGGAATTAAATGTTTATCTTGGAAAAATAGCAAATAACGAAAATATCAAAAATCTATACAAGCACTGTTTTTTAATTTAGATTAGGTAAAAAGCACTTCAGCCAAAAATGTGGTGCAGTATTCTAAAAAATGTTTGTCATTATTTTATAATTTTAGCATATTTTAGGCCCAGTTCAGACGTTGAACTTTTGCCACATCGAATCCAATAGTAAATCGTATTTCATCTATAAAAGGTGGGACGTCTGAACCAATTAAATTTGAACGATTTGATTAGTGTGGCCGAAAATTAAATTTGACTGAGCCAGTCATATGAAAGGTCCAAAGATTGATGTTGATTGAAACACCAATCTTGTGTCATGTCAAATGCAATGCAAAAATAATAAAAGTGTAATATTGGCTAATATTACAGCAGACTCAGCTTTTGTTAATGCGTGCTCACATGTAGCTTATTGCAAATGGCAGAATTAATTGATTTCAGTCGACCTTAAAAGCAATTAGATTTGACATGGCAAAAGTTCGACATCTGAACTGGGCCTTAAATGTATGTGGAATGGTTTTTATCCCTGCTCCACACACGACACACACGACAACAGTAAATACAGTATCAACAAAAAGTAATGTTCTTGATAACCTTTAATTATCACTAAAATTTATTTGTGTAAGATTAAGCGTATATTGGCTCACAATATTATATTGGTCCAGCAAAAGCATATTGATTCATTTTGTATAACAAATTTATTAATTTTATGTTTTAAGGTATCAGGGTACCCCTAGCGACCAGTGTACATTAAACTCTATATAGCGTGAAACCTTTTCATTAAAACCCAAATGAAGTATACATTTTTTGAAAGCTGAATAAATGTAGAAACTATTTTTTCTTTTAATTTTGTAAAATAAATTTATCCTTTCAAGTTAGGGTAAATTATTCAAATTTTCATGTGGGTCTTTTCATGGAGTTCCATGACAGCCGGAATTCACTGGAAACCAATGTTTATAACCTTTACGAGATATCACTTTTCAAAAGTGTGTCTCTGATTTTTGATAAATTGCTTCATTGCTCTGATATATGCTCCTAAAGTTATAACACCTATTAAGTAGCTGTATCTGATACAAAATTGACAATAACTTTGGAAAAATGCAAAAAATCAGAAATCGGGGACACACTTTTGAAGAATAACTACTTGATATTGCTTTTGGAGAATTTGAGGTAAATTGGTCAAATTCTGTTTGACGAGGAACTCTTAATGTACAGGTAACTGAATGCAAATTCACTTCCGAGAAAAACACAAAATTGTTTTCAAAGTCAAGAAGCACCTTTGTTTACATAAGGGGATTAAGATGCCACATAATCTTGTCCGATAACAGATAAAGAAATGAGAAACCAAGATCGTGTTATGTTTTCCTGATTAGAAAATCTTTTAAACTGAAACTCATGATAACTTTGGCATAGGACACAACTTGCATTAGCCTGCGTAGCTAGCAGGCTAAACTCACATGTGTTTAAAATAATGTTCAACCAAATGCCTCCCAGAGCACATGCTTGAGCACATTGATGTGACGTAACTTAGAAACATGACGACAGGCCATTGACAGGTGATGTCAATCGATAATTAAGGAGAATGAAAAATAACAATAAGATTTTTATTTATTAATAATCGCTAATAAAAATCCCTATTGGAAAAATTTTTTTTTGAAAATCATAGTTTACTCTTTATTTTATCAGAAAATGTAAAAATGTAAAAATCTAACTTTTGACTAATTTTGGGGTACCCTGATACCTTAACAGACTTTCTATTGTATTTTAAATTTAATTTTAGCATTTTTAAAATGTCATGGACACATGTTGTTTTCACACAGATAAAAGCTTCTTTTTAAAAGCTAGAAGAATGAAAACTATAATCAAGTTATTGCATGATAATGTATGCTTGTTGATTGGTCAGCAGATAATTTGATTGATTTATTAAATGGCAACATTTTCCATACAGCTGCTTATAATTCTTATCATTTTCTTTTAAAATAAATAGATAAAGCAGGACAATAGATTTGATGTCATGTTGAGTTCAAAGTCCAAGTTTTAGTTGGATGCATAAAAAATAGATTCCTAAAAGTAATAGATAAAAAAATCCCTAAATTTTCAAAATGTATAATAAAACAGTTATTTAAACCTCAAGTCTGTGTTATTATTCTCAGCATATGGCTTTGGCAGATAACACAGCTAGACCTCAGTCTTGACAATTTATGATATCATGCTCTACCTTATCAGAGGTTTCAATAGAAGGTGGATACCCGCCATCAATTGCTGGTTAATTCAGCTCTTACTGGTGGCTATTTTTATTATGAAAAACAAAATGAGCAATGTCACTCATTGGTAAGACCAGCTACTTCTTTTATTAAGCCATTTACTCTGAAAATTATTGAAACCTCTGCCCTATCCAGCAATTGCTTAGTAATGTCTGCTTGTTGCAGGTGATATGTTGGGAATGGGAGTCAGAGGATCCTGAGATACAACACAATATAAAACAGGTAAATGATTCTAAAGCAAGCCTGGTCCTCACTAGCGGCATAAGCATGAGCATAAGCAACATACACAGACTCAGTTCAGCCCTTGTTGAACAGAGTAACTGAGTCTGTGTATACACCTATTTTGTTGCGGCGCCGATTTACAATTGACAATAGGAGACCGCAAGGGATGCTGGTAAATTAAACTTGAATTCATTTATTCACATGAAACACACACTCATATTTTTCATTTTGTTGTCCCTTTGCCTGTTGGCATGTGGTTTCCCCTGGGATCTTTAAGATAGTTATATTTGTCCACCTTGTGCATAATCGTCACTTGACACAGGTCCAGCACAGCACTAAGCACATTTGTATTGCGGTTCTGCTTTCACCTATTCTCATAGAATGCAAATGCATGTAATAAACATTTGCTGGACGGCTCTCCTCCCATTATGCCTTGTTGTTGTCACTTAATATGAAATGTTTTCTGTTTGGCTGAGCAAAGCAAAAGAGAATAGAAACAGACACATTCACCTCCAGAAATAAAGACAGCATGGAAAGTTGTACCGCAATATCATGTAAAGCCGTGAATAAATTAATTACTGTACAATTAAAAGTACCGATGTCCCTTGCAGTCTGCTGTTGTTAATTGTCAATCAATGCTATGACAACCCTTTTTTGAAATAGGTGTATATGTTGCTTAGTACGTGTATGTTTACATGTATGTTGAAAGTGAGGACCAGGCTTTAGTGGAAGGACAGTCAATGTATCTAATCTGTGTTTTGCTTAAATGAAAACTCCATCGTTTTAAGTTGTGTATTACTGTGATTTCCAGGTTCATTTCTTCTGGATACAGAAAATCGGTAATTGTGTAGAATAGCGCCCCCGTTAACATGTCGGTCAACTGTTGGCCGTTTGACGGTAGTTAGTTGGCCATTTGATGGTAGTTAGTCGGCCGTTTGACAGTAGTTAGTCGGCCATTTGACGGTAGTTTGTCAGCCATTTAACGGTAGTTTGACGGTCGTCTAACGGTAGTTTGTCAGTCGTCTAACAGTTCAACAATTAGAGTTCTGCACAACAATTCTTGCTTGTCATTTTGGATCTAGAAGTCCCTTTTTATACCTAAGCTCTTTATAACAAATTATAATCCATACTTGAAGGTAACCTTGAGTGAATCTGGTCAATCTCCTGTTGTTGTCCCACATGGGCTTTGCAGTGGTCAGTTATGTTCTATTGGTACCTTTGAAATTGAGATTGCAGCCACTGGTATTTACCACTTCATAAGGTTTGTTCAACCTGACTTTGATTACTGTGCAATGCATACTACCCTGGCCACCCAATCTTCAAGTTCAATTTAGCCAGTCAGATATTGAGAATTCAAAAATACAAATAGTACTCTCACAACTGGGTGAGTTCATGTGTAAACATGGGCAGATTTAGTATTCGGGAAGCCCAAGGGACTGCAGCTCCCTCTTTTTTGGGATCCCCCAGACCTCCTTTGGTAAGTCATAGAGGTTCCTCTAATGCATAGGCTTTCTGGCCCCCCTTTCTCTGATTCCTGGATCCACTCCTGGAAAATTTATCTGCCAGATGAATTCTGGTTGTCTGATTACACACTGGGTGACCACAGTAGTGCATATCATGTAATAATAGAATCAATATGTCTTGCATCTTTTAATCAAGAAATATGTCTAGACTAGACACTATATTCTCTTGTCAGACACAAAATTCTTTAGATATTGACCACTTTCCTTACACTATATAGTTGCAAGTTAAAACGTTTACATGTAACAAGACATGGATCTATCCTGCCCACCTTGGATGCAATCATTTATCATATGTTAATTATTCAGTGTGTCATAAATCTCTTTCTCTCTCTCTCTTTCTCTTTACAGTGAAGGACATTCTAATCACAGAGTTACAGCAATAAAAGTCCTTGCTGCACCACAGAAGATCATTAAAGTAATAATTGCATTTTTTAGATGAAGTTATTATAATTATTGTTAATACCAACTGTCAAAGTCCATTTTTCTTTTGCTGTGATTGGGCGAGAGGGTATCATGGGAACGTGAACAAGTTTTGCTGTTTCGATTCCCTGGCGTCAGCTTTGAGCAGGAAACAGTAGAATTTATTGACTGTTAATAACAAAACTGGATGCTACCTCACCGGAAATACAACCTTGATTGACCTTTGAAGGTTCAATATTAGCACTGTGAATTAAGTTTTTGTTTTTTTGACAGTTGGTATATAACAAAACACTTTTTTATTTGGAAGAGCACTGTGTTTTGTGGCCCCTTGATCACAAATGTTTCCCTCAGGTTCACCTTAGGAAACATCAGTGGTCTCAGGACCACAAAATATCCCTGTTTGCCTCGGCCCCAGTAAATACTGTAAGTTTTAATTAATATACAAGGACAACTAAATGTTTTACAAAATTATTACTGAAAAAACTTCTTTTGCAGGTAACGGATCAGAAGTTTGATCCTGATCTTGTTGAGATCAAGGAAGGAGAATCTGTTACTTGGAAGTGGGAATCTGGAAAAGCAAACCTGAAGAAAATAGAGTAAGTTTTAAAGAATCTCTTGCAGCAAGCAGACTCCTGCAGTGTTCTGAAGTAACACCCTGGTCTTAATCCTTAATCACTCTCTCTCTCATTCTCTTGCTGTAGGTTCTGTTTGAAACATGGGGGCATTACTTCATCAAATTTAAAGTAGGTAGACAAAACTGGATGCTTTTATTAACATTTTACATTATTGTAAAATTAACATTAAGTTTATTTACATTTGTAAGAAGGTTTCTCTAGCTAGCTGATACTTACACTGTACATTTATGCTCCTGAATGCTTTAAAAGGACATGCTTTTGCTTAGATTAGATATGAATATGTACATTTATTTTGTACATTTACAGATCGCCTTTTATTTAATTATACAAATTGTACGTGTACACTTGTAAATGGATCAACAAAATATTTGATACTGTTGTTGTTTACTTTCAAACCCAAAATTTGAGAGTTTCAATTGAACCTGTTTTTCTTATTTTCATGATTAATTTTAGTCCTACATGTAATCCTGACCATGGGAATGCTTACACATATACAGAAAACTTTGAGTAAGTATCAACCTTAATATCATCTCTTGTTGCTATGGAGACAGTCTACGTAGAGGTAGGAGATTCCCAAAAGCTTACATGGAGAATAAAAACACTGAAACTCCGTTTTTCCAGTCTCTGGCTATTAAAGAATTAGGTGTCCTAATTAACAGAACATACATTGTACATGCATTTGATTGTCTGACTCTCGATAAGAGGGCACCTTCAAAGCTTCAAATGACATTTATCCAATGAGCACTAAGAGCAATTTGATATATAACCTCTGGATCAGAAATGTATATTTTTGTAACAACTTTTTGGATGACCCTATATTATTGTGATTGTTATTTCTATTAGTTCCTTATGTTTCAACCCTTTTCCTAAATCCAGATTTTTCTTTCATCTCTCTATTTTGGACTCTTGCCACTACAGACACCAAACCATGGTTTTGGGAGTGGCTTTCATTAGTGCAAGTTAACTGTATGTTCAGCACATAGAACGGTATTGATTATATACTCATTTCAAGAAAGTTAGTCACCAAAAACCTACAAAGCTGGGACCGTGGCAGATCATGGGAAATATACTTAATTTATAACAAGTAATGTCACTTGACACAAATTTTAGTTTTCAAATGGTCACATAAGGTGAAACTAACTGGCAAAAGATTTCAAATCCATTAAAATAGTTATAAAAATATGGTAGAAACATATGAAATTTCTCTACCTATAATTCTTGTCAGTCTCAGCTTTCTAGGTTTTAAAGTGACAAACTTAATTGAAATAAGTATATAAGTAGTTCACAACATGAGCAGCTGTGTTGTATCAGATTTACAACATGAGCTGAAGGCAAGTGATTGTAAATCTGATACAACATGGATGCAAATATTGAAAACTCCATACTACTTAAAACAACGTCTAGGTGTATGTTCTCTTGTTCTACTGATTTTTTTCGAAATGAACCAAGTTTGGCTGAGAAAATCCAAGTTAAAGTTTGTGCAAATGAAAACCATTTTATATCAGATATACAAACCTCCATGGGGTGATAATTTCTGTGTTTTCCTCATAAACTATTACAGTAGTCTAATCTACTGATAACTAATGCTTGAACAAGCATCTTAGTGGCATCTTGAGTTAGATATTTTCTAATTCTTCTAATATTATGTAAAGAATAAAAAGCTAAACTACTTGTTTTAATAATATGGTTACAAAAATTAAAATTGCAGTCAAACAAGACCCCTAGATTTCTGGCCTCAGTCACTGATTCAACTCTGTCGCTGCCAACAAGCAGTGTATTTCTATTTATTTTACTAAGTTGCTGTCGAGTCCCAATTATCATAATTCTGGATGATATTAAATCTTTAATTTGTATTCTAGAAAACCAGGCTTATATTACTATGCTAGCAACACTCAAGAGCAGCTTTGTATTGTCAAGGTGCTACAGACAGCCAGGTAACTATGACATTATGTATTGTAAGGAAGCAATATCACTTAAGGGACCAACCATTATTCTAGAAATGGGGAAGCTGGATGGATTAGGAGCATGAAAATAAAAATTCTTAGGAAGAAGTGGGGTTATAGAAGGAGGCCCATGGGATGGTGAAAACTGGAAAAAAGACAGGTCAGTAAGGAGCTAGGGAAAACATTTTAGAAAATGAATGGTCGTTTACGAGGTTATGTAGGAATTCTGAGCATGGCTGTCTAGTTAAAGTTTAGTAGTTGTAACCTTGTAAAATGAATAAGAAAGAGTTTTCCATCAGACATATATTTACATGTATTTCAAAAAAGGTTGTCAGTCAGTGATCTCAAATCTGGAATCTAAGTCAGATAATTCACCAGTGCAGGTCTGACATTGCTTAAAGGTGGTGTCTCATTTAGCTATTTACATGTAGTGATTGTAAACTAATAAAAAGATAAAACTTAAGTTAAAAATAAAACTTAAGTTACACGTAAAAATGAATTCACAGCTCATGCCCTCAATTCCTCTCACTCTCAGATTTTGGATTTCAGGTCAGCTATTAACAGCCTTTTTTTTTTGAAAAAGGTGTATACAATAACTGTAATTTGCAATCCATTTACATACAGTCAATTTATAAATCTGATGCTATTTCTCCAATATGTTTGTAACTTTTTCAACTACAACACAGATAGTATTTATCATATCTTTTGCTACCTTGTGTTTTGACTAGGGAGTATTCAATCAAGTTTACTGAGGACAAAGCTGAACCATCATTCATAAATGGATATGTTGGGGATAGGATCTGGGTACAACATGGATCACTAAAGGTATTAGAAGCTAACTGTGTAGTCACCTGCAAGGCTGTGCATCGTAGTGTTTCACATTGTGGGAAGAGAAAAGAAAAAAGGGCATTTTCATTCACTTCCCAATTTCATAATTCTTTCTTTTTCTTTCCTTTTTTTCCATCCATCCATCTCAATCCCCCTTGGGATCACTACAGGTATTAGAAGCTAACTGTGTAGTCACCTGCAGGGCTGTGCATTGTAGAATTTTGCATTGTGGGAAGATAAAAAAGGGAATTATCATTCACTTTGCAATTTCATAATTCTCCCTTTTCCTTTCTTTTCCATCTATCCATCCCAATCTCTCCTGTTCATTCCCCATTCGAGTTTCTTCCCTCCATTCCTTGTTCACCCATTTTTTCAGTATTATCTCTACTCTCTTCCTCACCATATTTCTTTACTTCATAATTTCTTCACGATATTCATTTACGTGCATTTGATCATATGCACATGGCAAATTTGCACATGACAAGTAATTATAGTTATTATTATTAAATTATTTATTTATTTATTTTATTTTTTTGGACGTTTTGACATCCGATAACAATATTTTGTCTCTCATTTTTGTCTTAAAATGTTTTTCTAAACCATACCACTTTTTATTAGAACATTATTATTATTTTATTGATTTAAAAGAGAAGCAAAGGTGACCAGAACTGATGAGGAGACAGACCTAAAATATGACAAAAATGTCCGTTATTTATTTCAATAATTTTTTCATTTCTTGTAGAAAAACGATCGAACTCGAAGCATGATGGTGATGTCTGAAGATGGTGGTATTTTGGTGGGTTTTACATTGCACTAGAAAGAACAGGCTTGAGTAGTAGATACAGTGTTTGCCAACATAGGGCACTCGTAGATTTTAGTTGGAAGGAGGATTGGGTAGACAGACAGACAGATTTGATTTATTTGGAATTTTGTACTATTGTACATCAACTTTTATCTAAATAAACCGAGTTACTGAGGCGTCCTTGCCTTAAGCAGTGAACCTCAGGACCCCCCCCCCCCTGCCGCCTTTTGAAATGCAAAAACAGGTTTATAGATGGCACAGTTGGTTAGTGCGATGCCTTCTATGCAAGAGGTTCCCACTGATCTCGCATCCTGGTTTCGACTTCTTTCCATTCCGTGTAGCTTTAATTAGCTTTAAATGTCCATAAAATGGAGCACTGATGGAAAGAGTTGATAAAGGGTACACCTTCGAGCGCTTTATACATGAGTTCCTGGCTCGGGAGAATTGGGCAACCACTCCCCGCGCTCTTGGAGTAAAATAATTTAAAAATTATGTTCTTACCAGCAAGTCAAATAGTTTTAATATCAAGCTTTCGGACACTCGTCCATCATCAGGATTGAGCTGTCAGACGATTTTGGATTTCTTGGACATATAGACATATTTATGATGGCTTAGTTAGAAAATAAGAATATTTTGCCGTCTCGTTAAGTTTTGCTCATTAAAAACGCCCGTTAACTTACAGGAAAACACTCGATCATCAAAGGTAGAAAAACAATCTCGGCGGGAAAAACACCAGAAATGTTATGTTATTGGTTCATTTGCTCGAGTAGTTTTCCTTAGTTTTTCATTTGAAGTTCGAATGAACCCTTATGAACCTGTTAACTGCGCCGCGCTGTCAAACATGCCACCATGCCACCATGCCAATCAAGCCATATCGCCTACCGAAAACAGTAGGCGGACGATAACGATGGCAAAACCAGGGACAGATAACCCCAATAAATGCTGAATAGCCATCGTTTTTGTTTCCTAAAAGATCTGATCATTCTGATTATTTTTTCTTAATGTCAGGTTTCATCAAGACCCCGCGGGAATACCAAGCCAGACAGGTATTTAGAGAAAATTTATTAAGAACGCGGTATCTTTGATGCCTGTTGATATAGAATAATAACGTTTGCGCTCCCTGGCAGGTGTTCTTGTCGGCTGTTTGTCATTCCGCTTTGTTTCTGCCGGTAATGTAAGTCCCTTTATTTCCAATATAAGCCTTGTTTACACTAGCTAGCGTCGTAAGCATGGTAATAATCGTGGTAGCAGTGGCGTAGCGAGGCGGGGGGAGGGGGGGCTAACATTTTCGGCTTGAGCCTCTTTTTAGAAAACGCGAACGCGCGCTGTGTGCAGTTATAAAGCACGCGGGTATGGGCAGAACACGAGAGAAGTGTTGATTCACGAGGCGTAGCCCAATATTTCACCGTTATCTCAGCATATCGGTTAGAGTTATTAGAAAAAAAATTAAACAGTGAATTTTGAGTAATTTTTGTTGTGTTGAAGGTGTCTCAAGAAAATTTTCCCTCTTTTTGCTCGGGCCTCGCTACGCGCCTGCGTGGTAGCAATCGTAATCTTATACGAGAGCGGTTTTCGTAGGAGTGGGAAGCGTACGGTACTGAATTACAGCACGTACACGGTACGGTATGCAGTAACACTGAAATGGTTTCCCATAAGAATGGTTTTCGTAGGAGTGGAAAGCGTACGGTACTGAATTACAGTACATACACGGTACGGTATGCAGTAACACTGAAATGGTTTCCCATAAGAATGGTTTTCGTAGGAGTGGAAAGCGTACGATACTGAATTACAGTACATACACGGTACGGTATGCAGTAACACTGAAATGGCTTCCCATTGTTTTCGTGTGAATCATCCAATCACAACGTGTAGTTACGACTACGTTTAAGTACGGTACTACTACGGGGCAACTACGAATTTGTCGTAGCGTTTCCCGATCTCGTGTATATCATTACGACGCAAACAGAATCGTAAGCCTCGCTTTCATGTTATTTTCCCGCGAGTTTTGGAATTCTAAGCATGATGGATGGCGATGGGGTGGCAACGAGAGTAGTGATTGGCTAATCCTTTCGAGATTACCCTTATATATTCTTGGTTCACACTCGATCGTAAAGTAATCGTAATCGTAGTCGTATTTGTGAAGAAACAAAGCGTTCTGATCCTAACTTATGACGTTTTTAGAGCGGTTTTTTCGTAGAAGTAGGAAACGTATGGTACTGACGTACAGCACGTACACGGTACGACAGAGCCTCAGGACTTCGATTCTTTGCGTCGAAGTTTTGAGGGGCCCTCATTTATTACCTAAACATGCTCCCGCCCATAAATAATGCCCCAAACGATAATTCCAGAAGTCTCCATCTCGAGATACGACAGCGTCTTATCGACATCATAAGAGTGGGCGCAAGTGCATGACTGGATTATACAAACTAACTAGTTGATCACTGATAGCATTTATTTCCCCCCGCTTCACATAGCTGAAATGTTTGATTAGATTTCCAGTATAATTTTAACGAGAGCACGCGAGCAAAATATAAAAACCACGCTTAGGTTTCTTCTTAATAACTTACCAGCATGAGGGCCTGAATTTTTGAAGTATTTAATTAATGGTATATTTCATAAGATTGTGGCTAATCTTTCGGCTAACGCCGGCATGGTCACGTTAGGAAATCCCCGACATTCGTCCATTGAAGTGATCGCCGCGTTAATATTGCAGTTTTTCCCGCATGGGGGAGAGTTAAGGAAGCATTGTACGCAGGGCTACCAATCAGTGTCCTCGAAGTACCGTCACGGTTACGGTACGCCTTGTCCGTGCCGTAAGTTTTCGCCGTCATACGATCTCTACTCTCTAAGATGTGTATGTATCAATGCAAATAACTTGATAAGTTCCCATGTATTATTTACTAACAGGTATCCAAGCATGATATCATACTGTTTCGCTTTTCCTGGCATCTATCGTGTGGTGTATACCAATGGGTTATCATCTACCTTACAATCCATTGTACTGGTACAGACCAAACCACGTGATTATGTCATTAAAATCGGGCCTCAAGGATTCGAACCAGGTGCGTGACGTCATCCTGCTATTTTATTCTTAAGGCCCGTTTACACTAGTAATTTTATGGTGACAGATCGCGCATACGTCGCCACCAATTCGAACTTGCTCGAAATTTAGTGCAAACACGCGCGATCTGGGTTGCGATAAATTCGCCATTGAAATCGCCGCTTAAGGACGTTCGCGGGAAAATCCAAAGTATATGAAAATTTTCTGAAACTTTGACAGTTGGTAAAACAACATTAGACACACAAGAAATCGCAAAAAAATTGGGGGGTC
>JAAAQI020126516.1:0-14441 GCA_011800005.2 Stichodactyla mertensii
CTGCCTGCCTGCCTGCCTGCCTGCCTGCCTGCCTGCCTGCCTGCCTGCCTGCCTGCCTGCCTGCCTGCCTGCCTGCCCTCGAGGCGATAAATAACGGACCGGTCCCTGAGCACAATAATCATCCATTGACGACCACCCCTCCCTGAGCAAAAATGTTCACAATTCTTTCACCTGGAATTGTGCTAATTCTCCACAGCCACCCCTCCCTGAGCAAAGATGTTCACAATTCTTTCACCTGGAATTGTGCTAATTCTCCACAGCCACCCCTCCCTGAGCTACAATATTATCAACATTGTTCCAAGTCGATTAGCGCAACCCCTCAATCCAAAACTGTCATTTCTTACCCGTTTCTAGCGTTCTTCCAGTAATCTGTGATGGATCTCCTGTAAAGTACTCGTTCGTGGCTAGAACTTGAATGTCATAAGAGGTATACGGCTTCAGATTCCTTAGCTCATAATCTGTTTCATACGCTGGTAGAGCAGACCCGATAGACTTCCAATTTTCATCGCCAGATTTGCGGTAATTAACCGTAAACTCTTTTATCTCGCTCTGACCATCGTATGTTATTGTCCACTGAACTCGAAGACTCCTTATCGTCCTGGCCGTAACTTTGAGAGAGACTGGGTCAGGTTTTCCTGTCGATGCAAACACAAGAAAAGACACTTTGATTCACAGTGAAAATCTTCATGCGAACTTAAGCATAAAAGCTCTTGGTTCCTGCGCGGAGATGTAAACACAAAAATAAGAGACCTTGATCAATTTACAGTGAACACAGCCTCGATTTCAACATTTCCATAATATCCCTCGATAATATAGGGGGTTTTTTGTCCCCTGGAAAACGGCATGGCTAATTTGCATTACAACTCTGAAAACCATCATGGCGTCGATCGTGAGTATGATCCATTGACTAACAGTAAAGATGTCTCTGACTTTGAATTATTTATTCCAGAGGTTTCGGCTAAAACTCTAGGCTTCCTTAGTGAAAAACAGTTTGAATTACAACAATATTTGTGCGAGGCTGCGGTTTGTGTTGATCTCTCCGATTTTAAGTTGTTTGCCCCCTCGGAAATCACGTGACTTATTAGCATCAAAACGAGACAACAAACACGACGGCTATCGTGAATATGGACGTCATATCATGAATCCTGTCTGTAACTACACAATTTATACAACCTCAACACATTTGAGGTAGATAAATAATCATATATTATTAATGAAAATTAATCTTACCAACTTTAATTAGTGTTACAGTATGAGAATCCCTTCCCCGTGAGTTGGTCGCCTCACAGGTGTAGTCACCAAAGGCACTGTCGTCTGTAGGAGTGATCTTAAGAACTCCCGTCACTTCAGATACCGATACCAGGCCACTCGCGTTCGTCCACGTGTACTTAGGCGCTGGGTTACCATCGGCAAAGCAGACTAATTCAGTTGTGTACTTTAACCATGCTGCTACTTTGCGGCTGGAAATGGTCCTATTGATGACCGGAGGATCTGGAAAAAAGAGCAAAAAATGTCAGTGATTATATATCAATGATACGTGATAAGAGAGCGTTCATTATTATAAATGGGGGAAGTATGGTGTTAAATAATTCTCGTACTGCTATTGAAAACAAAGCCGGATTTTTTAGACAAAAATCTGTTAAAGCAAATCATTTCTCAGTTACAGTGCACGGGTTCCTATTGGCCACTTTTAAAAAGTCAAAACATATCATCCAATCACATTTACGTAATATTCTTGGTTTGCAATCATTCCTTAGAGAATAAAAGAATAAAGTGCATATGGCGGCCATGTTGGATGACAAGTTGAGAAATTCTTCTAATATGACGATTTTTGAATGACTGGAAAATACTCGAATACTTTTCTGAATGAAGGCGAGTTTCAGAGCAAATGAACAAAAGAAAAGCTTGTCGTTATAGGTTCAATGAAAATTTGGAATGATTATATTCTACTTCTAATTCTTGTATGTTGTGCTAAAATTTTCAGGGATATCTTCAAAGGAACCCCAAAACATATTAAACTGTCAGAATACTTACAAAGAACATTGATGCTAAACCCAGAGACAGCAGGTTTCCCGAATTTGTTATCAGCAATACACTGATACTTTCCCTGGTCTTTCCGCGTGACGCTTGTGATTTGAAACGAGTCCCCAGTAGTAAGGACCTTGTTTCCTGCCAGTTTAATCCACTTGATCTCTGGTTTGGGGTATCCATCCGCTAAACACTGTAGGCCAACGAAATTGTTTTCGATGACCGTGAAGTCGCGAGGGGGCCGAATGATCTTTGGCGGGTCTAAGAAATGGTAAGAGGATGAATAAGTATGATAATGGTGGTATCAAACTAACGGAATGCGAGTGATCCAAGATGTGATACCTGGAATTCCTAATACAAGACAGAGCAAGACTCGGACACACGATGAGAGGTTTCCAACGACGTTGTCTACAACGGGGAAATCGCACCGTGTGTCCATCCGTGCAAACTGTTGCGCGCGACGTCGCAAAAGTAAAAGTCGTCACGCGCAGCAGTCGCAAGGGTGGACACACGGCGTGCGACTTCCGTATTGCAAGCTACGTCACAGGAAACCTCGTTTGTCCAAGCCTTAAGTGTAATATCAATCCAATGAAAAACGACTTCCAGGTCCAACTTGAAAAGCACTACTGCAAAAATTTTTCTGAAGTTTTTCTTCATGGACCCGGAAATACGTTACAACTTAAAAGCTCTCCATGGAAGACTGTCGCCTTACCCCCATCCCACCCCACCCTAGACCGGCAAAGAACAACTCACATCTGACATAAAGAATCAATTCTTCTCTTGGCCCTTGTCCAAGACTGTTATGAGGAATACAAATATAGGTGCCACGCCAAGTTGAGTCAAGAATACCAAGATTAGATATCTTTCCGCTTCTTTCTGCATCTCGGTACGGAAGACGTCGCTCTGGCTTCGACCCCGTCCTGATGTAAAACTTATACTCTGGTTTAGGGAATCCTCGTGCTTTGCACATGAAGTTGACAGAACTACCAACACTCACGGTGTTAGCACTGGCATCGGTTCTGAATGTTGTTCCCTTGGGCTTGTCTGCAAGGTTGAAATTTCGGTTTTAATAAAAAACGTTTCGGGAGACATAGGAGTTAAAATTTTTTTCATTGGGCGATTTTATTTTACCCCGCGCGGTAAAAGAGACAGAGCGCTTTTCGTATGGGTGGGCAACGTACATTACTGACACTTACATTACTGACACTTACAGCACGTACACGGTACGGCATGCAGTGACACTGAAATGGCTTTCCATTATTTTCATGTGAATCATCCAATCAGTAAGGTTAATGCTACGGATTTGCTGATTTGTTTCCCTTTCATACGAAATCCACTTTAATAGTGTAAGACATTATGGACGCTAATTCCATAGTTTTCTATTGTTTTCTCTCGACATTAAACGATTAAGTAGCTTTTGCGATAACCGTTTATTTAAGTAATCCCCTCTATAAAAGCAAAATATCGCTCATGTTCACCCTTCCTAAAGATATTTTTCTCCAAGGGTAGTTTCGAACAACATTCAAGACATAATAAAAGCATGTCAGTGGTAATCTTAGCGTTTGGGGGTCAACTTTTGTTTTATCGGTTTTACGGACGACGCCAAAGACTAAAAGGACTCATCTTAGAGCGCCGCGCCCGTGTAATTCTGCCTTCATATGTGGTTAGAGGCACAGAATGAAATACGTCTGGCTGGAAAGGAATAGGCTTTAAATGTAGCACATATCCTCTATATTTAATCTTGTTTCTATTTTTCGAAACGACGCTTCACTATATTATGTAAACAAACAACTAATCTAAAGACAGCAGTCAAAACACGAACTATTAATCTAGTTTAAGCTGAAATCAAAACTAACCCAAAAAGCACATATCAGACAATAACAAAACTTACAAAAAACGGTGATGTTTGTGACGGATTCGTCTATTCCTCCTCTGTTCCGAGCAACACATTTATACGTCGCCATGTCTGTATCAACAACAGGATTAAACGCAATCTCCGCTTTCCTTCGGCCTGTCATGACGACTTTGCCATCTTTCAGCCATCTCACATCGGGTTTTGGCTTGCCTTGTGCTTCACATACTATCTTTTGAGTCTGACCTTCTTTATACTGCAGTAACGCTGGTGGACTGTTGATGATTTTTGCTGGATCTGAAAACAAAAATTAGTACAGCCATCTCTATGGCACCCAAACCTTTTCCCGCCTTTTTTAACTTCTTGCAAACGCGCGCGTTTTCAGTCACTGAAGTCACTAAAATCTCTCAATATTTTTCTGAACATACGGGAAAAAGGAAACTTTCTATGTTCTACGATAGGTTGACTGAATTTAGTAAGTTGCAATGTTTTGTTAAGTCATCGAAAATGATTAGTATTTTTTTCAAAAACAATCTTAAAAACCGTAAGTTTTCTCCCGCTATTTTGATACGGCTGTGCAGACGCGTCTACCACGAATCCGATACAACCAATGAGAGAGCGGTATAAGATCACGTGATTGACTTTCACAAAAAAAACCCCCGAGAGCTTGAAAAACAAATTTTCCTGGAAAAATCCAAAAAGTTATTAATATTTTTAAGAAAATCTTCGAATTTTCGCATATAATACTTTAGGTAAGTATCATGTTTTGCTGTTCTTTCGGATGAAGTTGTATTTTGAAGCTCTCAAAGTAATCTTTAACGACTAAAAGCAATCTTTCCTTCATCAATAACTATTGAAAAGATTATAAATTTATAATAAAGTAAAATCCCTCTTGTTAATGAGTAGATTGTAATCAAGATGTATTTGTTACTGCATATCTCCAGGCAACTCAGTTTTATACAGCAATAAAACAATATCCTAAAATTTAAACTCAATAAGAATCTAGTCTACTTCACGACGGAAAAAATGATAACTGATCGTCTACAGTGTAGTATAGTCTTGTGACTATAAAGTATTAAGATAATATTTAAATAATTACATCTCAAAAAGAATATCATAAAGTGAAACTGTCGATAAACAAGAGAAGCAAATTCTAATAGAAAAACAGGCACCACTTAAAAGTTCTTTGTACTAAGTAAATTACTTTTAACGGAACTGCTTAGTAAAGGCAGTAAATTCATGGCAAACACTAATGGAAAACAAGTGAATAAGATTTACGATTTTTTGAATAACTCTAATGCCTTATTTAAATCTTAGTAATTTTCTCTTTCCTTTCTTTCTTTCTTACATTTTTTCTTTCTTTCGCTCTTTCTTTTTCTTTCTGAACATGTTCCCATAAGATTTTAGCTGACATACAGGAAAAGAAAGACAGTCTACAGGCATACATTACATTTATAATAAATTGGTATATTGTTCAGGGATAAGGGGTAACTTCAATAATAGATATTCAAAGTTATAGTGTAAATATTAGAAGGGAGATGTAAGAGAAGTTGCAGTCAGATATAATGACGTCCTCTAGAAAGACATACTTTACATGTAGATAAAAATCATGGAAAATGGAAAGTAACGTGATAAGGCCTTTAATTTAGATACAATTTGTCAAAATTTTCAATGGACTTTGAGAGTTATCTTTAAATACAGATAAAATTGATATCGTAGATGAAACAAGTTGGTGAATTGATAAAAAAAAGATAAATATGCAAATAATACACATCATATATGAAGTGACAGAAAACAGAACAATGGCAAAATAATGCATAATACACAAACTAAAGCAAATAAAAAAGAATTGTGTTAAATATGAAAATTTTGATTGGTTTAGATAAACAATTTCCTGATGACAATTAAAACTGTTGCCATGGAGATTAGCCCAGGGTGAGAATATAATTATTCATAGATGTAAATGTAAAAGGAATGCAATATCTGGATGTTATGAAAATAAAATGCTATTGGAAGGGATATAAAATGTACTTTAGTGGTTGAAAATGAATCTTTTTACTATGTTCTCTTATGAAAAAAGGATAATTAATAAAAGCAGGTGCTAAAATCAAAGGAAAAAATAAAACTGCCTCAATTCAACATATTTGGTGATAAATATAAATAAGACAAATCACAGAAATAAGATTCAAGACATATAGAACATAATAGTACTAAGATTTTTTAAGATGGAAATAAAAGAATTTGAAAAATAAAGACCTAAAGAAAACTAAGATACTCTAATTTTGTTCTGAAATTGTCACAGTTTTTCATATTCATAACTAGCTAAGATACTTGCTAAGATTTTGGTAGCATTAAAAATAGTCTGGTTTCTATGTCCAAACAAGAAAAATGAGAAAGAGCTTTACTATTTTGTAGAATAAAGAGTTATTTTGAAATAATCTTTTGCATTAAGTTTTCTCATAAATTTTTAAAATATTTCTCCCGTGATTACTAAAATATAACAGTAATAATAAATTGTTTGGCAGGCAAATGATTTTAATAAAAGCATGGAATCATTTATAAATGGAAAAATATCTTGAGACTAAACCATAACAAGAATGGAACCTTGTATGTGCATATATGGCCATCTTAATGCTAAAGTAAATTGATGAATTTCAGTTATTTTTAAACAGACTAGAATTTTTTTTTCCACATCTGCTGTGGACTATATTACACTGCCAAATTAGAAGATATTTAAGGACTTGGGTTTGTGGTAAACCACACTTGGGTTAACCATTGGCTATGATCAATTTCATGTCTGGTTACAAGTAATATACATATCCAAAAACTAAAAATTTCCAACCCTCTAGAATAATAAGCAATAATGCTAACATGATGAGATAAATCAGAAAGAACGTATAGCTTAATTCCACGATATAAGTCATAAAAATTTCAACATATTTTGTGGTCTTTTTGTTTTATGCCTACACTGATAACATGAAATCCCAGTGGCTTATGAATATTTTTGGGGTTACTCTGATATCCAATGGAAGTAATAAAATATAACAAGGTGCTTAATTAAATATAATTGAACAAGGTCCAATCTTAATTCTTTTGCTAAGAATCACTAGAAATCTCCTAAGTAATTCCTCAACAAATTTTTTCTGTACTAGGGTATCTCATCTTGTTAATTCTGATCACTTAGCACAGCCTATAATGTTTCTGAGATTAACTAATTTCTAAAGCATTGAATATATTTTAAAGGTCAGGTAAAAGTCTCTTAAGTTTTGAAACCATTACACTAGGAGAGAAAACGTGAGAAAAAAAGGTGTCAAATGTTGGGGCACTGTGTACTCTGACTTCAAATTAACACTTTAAAAAATCTGGTTAATGCCCTGGGGAAATAATTTCCGGCATAATACATAAAGAAAAGACTTTTCTCTATGTGTGATTTTTCTATGGGAAAATCTAAGGCAATTGTCCTTTTTCTCCATTTCATTTAAAATCCCATCCAACATCTCCTCCCTCTATTGCCCACCCTTATCTAGCGAGGTCAAAAAGTTGGCTCCACATCTGAAGTTATGCAAATACAATGTAACCAATACAGATACAAAGCTTACAAGAGACTGAAAACAAATCCTAGGGTTAGTAAGTAAAGGTTAGATCAAATGGGAACATGCACTGACATGTCAGGAACTGCCAACATCAGTTACTAATACATAATACTGCAGAAAAATGTATAACATTGTGTAGAATATAAGAATACTAGTAATTGAGGCAAAACAATAGAGCAGCATCCAAGAAGGACACATTAAAAAGTTTTTTTTTGAATCTTCAATTCAAAACATTTTGTCAAAATGAAACATTTTTTCAATTACTATGGTTTTGCCTTTAGTATGTGGCACTATAATGATTTTTTTAATTTTTCTGAAACGTACAATCAGGTTTTTTCCGTCTCGGTCCATTTCTCGTTTTTCTTTTATCTGTATATAATGAAAGTCACGGTAAGGATAAGACAATTGGTCGAACTTTTTAATATATTCCAACACAGAGCCTTTGTCTTGGAACAATTATGAGACGCTTAGCAATTTGTAAAGGTATAAGATGGATAAAAACACAAAAATGGGCTTATAAAATCTTCCCAGCATTAAACATAGACTTTGGTTACATTAAAGGAATAAAAGCGATATTATATCGGAAGTTTGACGAACCAATTTCCTAAACTATCGAGAGATTCTGTTTATGAATCGGGCATTACGTAGTAGTGTCAAAGTAAGTGATAAATGTACAACGTAAATTAAAGATTTTATGAAGTATAATAAGACACGAAAACAGCCAACAAGATGTATGACTCAGGCCTATGGAAAACCCAATAAAATACCTCAAATTTAAATAAAGTACAAATTGGAAAAATCCGGAGTGGAAGAGGATTCGCGTGCGATTTAATCAAAGTAAATCAGAAATAATCATCATTGGATAAATGATGGATTTTGAGGTTGTTTTGGTGGAGGTCGAACGCCGCGATCCTTAAATTAAGCACAAATTATCCCTAGTTCTTTGTAACTGACAAATTATTTACATTTGCACACGTAAAGCACTTCCCAACAATGAAATTCGTAGTGTAAATAAAGAAACCTAAATCGAGAATTCTGTTGGCGACTTGTCAACAGCATTTAAAATAATCACTCAAAGAGTATATTTCTAGATTTTAATGCGCGAACGATGTACGAAAAGATAATACTACAAACATGAAAACCTTGAGCATTGCACAGTCGGAAAAATTGCAAAACGTTTCGAGTTTTCACCTGCCATCCAGAAAATGAGGTTTCCCGCGGGCGAGAGAGACGAACAGACTTATTAATACTCTCTTTTAGCCGTTAATTTTTATGTACAGTATAATATTTTTCACGCTATTTAACCAAACTTACGATCTCTTGATCTATGATCCCGTAAAATTCTAAGCGTCCAAAAGCATCAATGGAGTGTCCGGTTTTGAATTCCATCACTTTACCAAGAAGAATGGAACACTTATTCGGGGAATACTAGAGTAATTTAACTCCTTATTGACCGACTCTGATAAGGCAGGGATATTCGTCTTATGGCAACCAAAAATACCCAAAAATCTGAAACCTCGTTAACTATGTCTTATCAGGTGAGATATCTTGTAACCGATGCGTCTCCCAAGACGCTTTAAGCAAACGAAATCCACAATTCACGAGGATATATGTTTAAAAATGTCATCTACAGTTACCCACAAAATACATCATTACTTCCTATCGCCGCGTTAAACACCTTTCCGAAGATGGAAAAAGCGTTTATTGGGTCTTCCAAACAGCTGAGAACACAGCTAGCGACCATGAAATAAATTTCTCATATACTAGTAAAAATACCACCTCATGGACTAAAAGTCCTTCAGGTTAGTCTCAAACAAGCAAATAAAAGATTTATATACACGCATTTATTATATATTTACTTACCATAAACTTTTAGGTCGATTTGTTTCTTGACTGTGACAAAATCGCTCCTTACTTCACAGATGTAGTAACCTCTATCGGAATATTTAGCGTTTGAGATAACGAGCGTTGCCCGATTTATAATTTTCACACGAGCCCTGACATCTGCAGGTATTTTCCTATAAAGCAGAGGCGACCGCTGCTGTGGTGTTTTCGTAAAGTAGACAGTCTCAAAATTTATGCCTGTCGAATCTCCCTTGCCCCATAAAATATTCTCGTAGATTTGTTGATCTGTGTCGTACTTCCAGACTAAGGATACTTGATTGCCAACATTTACTTCGACTTGGGTTTTCTCAGCCGTCACGGTGATATCCGCGTACACTGTCCCTGTAGTGTTCAAACACACCAAAGTAAAATCCAATGCCACCGCAACAAAAAGTTCTCACACTCTTCTAGCCAAGCTACAAAAAGCCATCAGTAGAATCCAACCAAAGAATACAGTAATACTCACCTAGATGAACGAACAAGACAAGCCAAACACAAGCGTACATAGCAGAGCAGATTCCCGCTCTTCGAGTGCTCGTAGTAGTAACAGACCGCGAAGTCATTCTTCAGCAAGTTCGTAGCTTTCCCTGTTTCTGAAATCAACACAACACACCAACAGTGACCGGGCTTTCTCAAGTATATACCATCGCTTAGTAGGGACTGTTTAGAATTAAAGACTTGTGGTTTGGTTTTACGCACGATACGAAGCGTCCTACACGTTCCCTTTAACGCTCAGTCTTCCGCGAAGCGACTTTAGATGTCACTCAATCATTCGAATGCTAGATTGCGAGCGCCAGTGATTACTGTGTTTGTGGATTGGCATTGCTACTCAGAGGTCATCCAATTTGTACGCTGTAGGGGGAGGGGTGGGGGAGTCGAATCAATCCCAATCATAACTTCGAAAGGAAATTAAAACTCGCTTGTTATTATTAAATTGTTTTGAAGCTCTTTTGAAGAAGAAAGGATCAGAACTGAGTAATCCGCCGAGGTCAACAAGGTATGGAACTTAAAATATATAGCAAGCGACAGGGTAGCTAAAAGAGCTTGGTATGCTTGACGGTGCACGGCGCCGTGACGAGCACTTCAATACTAAACGTCACAAAAGCTGCTTCAAATAATATGGCGTCAAACTTGCTCCCCCGGCATTATCACTAGATCAATACGCCTTACGGAGATTATTTAAATATGCATGTATTTACGACCATTGTTTGCGCAATGAACGCATAATTATTTGTAACGAGCCCGAAGTACACCTCCACAATGCTTAATTACTTTCAACGCATAATTACAAACTTAAGACAGAGCCTTAATCGATAAATGATAATCCAGTAATTTTTAAACTCACAAAATTTCTTGGCAGTGAATATTCTTCTAGTTTCTCTCCATATCATGAGTTTGTTCATTTGTATCTAGTAATGATAGAACCTAAGTATTTTATCGGGCTAGGCTCAGGACAAAATCTTGATAGAAAACTTCATCCTTGTGTGGTAAGGGATTACTAACGCTCAGATCACTTAACGAACCGTTAAAACATTACCGCAAACGTATTTTGAAAACTTTAATGTGAGATGTCATGCACTCTTTTCACGTCATGATGGACAATTCACAATCTAATAACCAAAAGTACAAAAAAGAACCTATTTGGTAGGTTTGAGCTAGATTAAGCGTCGCTTTGGACGTTTTAGTATTCACTTCTTTATCTTCGAGAAACGAATGCATCATTACAGATTATTCCATAAAGTTTTCTAAATCCTTATATTGCGGTTGTGCCATGGTGAGCCACCGACGTCCGCCATGAACTGAAGGCAGCTCGTACTCATGAGTTTTGTCGCATCAATTTCGCAATCAATTCCCGATTCCTAGACCCGAGTCATATGTCACATTAAAATTCGAATTCTTGATTCCCTGCCAAAAGAATAAGGATATCGAAAAAGAAAAGAAAGGAAGATGTTGCAGTTCGAATCAAAATTCCATCATTTCAGCAGTAGGTGATCGAAGTGGAATTTCCCAATAAAGACCTAGTCAGAGACGAGACTCTGGTAATTCATATGATTATTTGGTCTTACACTGAATGTATTAAAAATGATTCCTTTGTTTTATAAAGTGATCACACTGATCCGGCGGTATTAGAGGAAACTCTTAACTTTCAGTAAATTCATCGTTTTTATTCGATTTTATGCTGCCGTATCACGCAGTTTATAATAATCGCACTCTTTATTGTCCCTACGTTAAAAGAGACCATTACTTTATCAGCTTTCATTGTTGATAGATACTTTTTCATAGGGCATTGGATTTATTGAAAAGTTAGTGTCATAAAGTCGGCCTCCATAATTGAAATTCTTTTTTGACTGAAACTCCAAAACCTAAATGTTGTATAGAATAAATAGAGAATTTTGCTTGAATACTGTATGATATTCCAGCACGCTGAAATACTAACTCCGTCTTTTTTCTGTGATTGCAATAAAATGACAAGCCGACAATCCGTTACAAGTTTGTATACTGAAGATTAGTGCAGCAGATCTGTACTAAACTCATTAATCCGCACAAAGCTTTCTCGACGACTCTGCCAAACTTTCCATTCTCAAAAATTCCTGTTTTTCCTGATAGCTGTCATTTCTAAAATTCTGAAGCCTACTATGTCTGACATGGTCTAAATGTAACTTTATCTCAAGAAAAACGCAATTTTCAATCGTCAAAAACATGAAAAACAAAACAAAACAAAACAAAACAAGATCCAGGACATGGTACTGAGAGAGTCCTGAAGGGGTGAAATGGGAGCTGGGATTGGCCTTTTTTGGCTGGGAAAATGGGATTTGATGCACTGGGACTGGGATTTAGCCATTACTGGGATTGGGATTTTTCTAACTCTCTAACTCTAACTCTATAACTTGGACTAGAATTTTGCATAAATGTGACTGGGATTTTGCAAAATTTTGAGCTGGGTAATGGGATTAGGACCCCCCTTCAGGACCCTCTACTGAAACAATGTGACCGGACGCATCCATACACACTCAGAAAGTCTTAGTACCTCATTACATCTTTGTCAATCGTGAATATGTCTGAAACAGAGACGCGTCCGATGCAATCAAGTCAATACAGCGATTCCAAAAGCCAATTCAAACGTTTCCTGGATAGTTAATGTGGTATTTGCGTTGAAGGAATGAACAAAGAATAAACAGATTGGAAATGCCAGATCAGTAATGTTTATTTTGTTCGCCATTGATAGGTATAGGTAGAATCTGTCAACGTTGTAAATTTTACGAACTTTTTGACCTAAGCTATCACTGGCATTGACTCACGCTCCAAAATTCTTTATCTTGGGTGGGATCGCTAAAGCCAGGATTAGCGCAGAATTTTCTTTCGAAGATCTGGGTTTTTGTAAACTACATAACAAGCCACCGTTGCATTAAAGAAAAAAATGAAGTCCAAAAGTGGGTGAAAAAACGAAATAAAATAGAAAAAGGGAATTCAATAGAGTGGTTTTAATTCCCATTTCGTGAGGCCTCTGGAGATCACTTTCTAATGATGCCCCCTGGGTAGGACACTTCGAGCCTAGATTCAACAGTCAAAGCCCATTGATCATCCTACTGCCTCTGAGTGAGACCCTCAAAAGCATTCCAAAATGCCTCGCTGTACAACTAAATCCCAACTATGTAATTCTTCAGTAAACTTAAAGCCTTAGGGCTGTCAAGATCACGTACTTTTGTTAGGTGCTTACAAGCTATAATGATATAATGACTTGGAGATGTATATATAAAACCATTAGCAAATGGACAATCATAAGTAATCTCGGAAACAAACTGTAAATGATTTAGGTTTTTAGATAACGTTTCTTTTCGGGTATTTCTAAAGCGCCCGTGACACAAGCGACGCGGTGAACGCAACATGGCGGACGTCAAAATTGGATAATTTGCTCGAAAGGTTGTCGTTAATTTGGACAATTTTCTGGTCAGATCATCTCTTTATTTCTAATCAGTGAAACAAACCACAAAAAGGTACTTCCAGATGATGAAGTGAAAGTTAAATGGAATGAAAAAAGAAAATTTAAACATGAAAAAACACCGTATTTTAAACTATTCGACACATTTAGCAAGCAAGAGAAGAATGAACCAAGCGGAAATAAGTCCTAAATTGAAGGCATGCTATGAAAAAGTTTACAAATTACGATAAGATTGTGAAAGATGCGGCTAGCATTTGACTTGGGGGGCAAAACCCATAAAGTTAGAATAACAATGGTTATTTTAGAAGACATTCCCTGATCCTTATCAGCTTACGCGTGTCGCCTTTGCCCTTATATTTTTTCTAGCAATTTCAAACCCAGCTGGAGAAAAGTTGGACACACGCAAATCCCAGACAATCTATTAGCAAACGAAGAAAAACAAAACAACAAGACAATAAATGATTTGCACGGAAAATAGACACGTTTATTTCGGTCTTTTACCGACTCTAAGTGCGGGAAAAATCTCTGTGCTTTAGTTACATCAGTAGGCGCCACGAGCCACGAACAGATAGGTCGACAGTTCCATCTATTAAATAAAAGTGATCCTCTTGAGCGCTAGCAGCAAGAAAAGAAATGATACTCCAGGGAATAACTTGTAAAACAGACTGGAACTCGAATTATAGATGGACAAAAAGTATTCACTAATAAAAATGAAAATCTTTTTCGAATGGTTTGATCTTTTTTGTTAATGGTAAACACTAAGATTATGAGTCGTATATGTATTTTGTTTTCGTTGCCACAAACCATCGAAGATTTACCGGGAGTTTACCACAAAAACGCGTAAGATCCAGGAATAGGCACTGCATGAAATGTGAAAAAATGAATCATAACTCCAATATAAGTCACTGAGGGGAATACCGTTCAATGTATATGAATATATTGAATGTATATGAACATCATGATAAGAAGTTACAGTCCTTTTTTTACTCAAAGGTTTACTCGAAGGCCCAAAAAAGACCTCCATTTTTTCTTTTCTTTTCTTTCTTTCTTTTCCTTCTTTCTTTCTTTCTTTCTTTCTTTCTTTCTTTCTCTCTTTCTTTCTCTCTCTCTTTCTTTCTTTCTTTCTCTCTTTCTTTCTTTCTTT
>JAAAQI020126527.1:0-5000 GCA_011800005.2 Stichodactyla mertensii
ACGGTCGCGGCAAGGCACGCTTACGGCAAGGACCGTGCCGCGACTTTTTCACAGTCATACGAAATCTGCTCTAATTCTGTAGCGCGTGCGTGACGGTGCCGTGACGTTATACAGTCTTGCAACATCTACTAACGAACCGTGACTGTGAAGCGTAGTTAAACTCTACACTCCATTAAAATTTGCGTTCAAAGATTTCAGCCATACTTACATTCTGATAAGTACTCGCCATCATGGCAATCAACATGTTGAGTAACAACACAGTGATGAACAAATTAAAGTAGAAGAAGAGAAGTTTGGTCAGTACGGGATATCTAGCATTCTCGAACTGTGCATACTAAAAGAAAAACAAAACAAAACAAAAATGACTCTTCGCCCTGAAACGAGCTTTTAATCACACGGCAGCCATGTTTATTCCCAAGAGAATGAAAACGTTTGTTGTTTTAACCAATATGGCTGTCGCGTGATTAAAGTCTATGGAGAAGATAAGCGACGGAAGCTGTTTGAAAATCAAGTATTCGTGTACACGCATGAGCGCAACTTACGTCAAATTCTCCAAACGTCATCTGTAGAAGAACAAGGAATGTATCGCCTTCGTGCTCGTAATTCGGTTCTCCTCTCATCAGATACTCAAACGCTGGAGGACAAGATAGATGTATTAAGGCCAGTTTACACGGTACAACTTTTTTTTACAACTGTCACATGCGATCTGCTTACACCATCCTTACAACACGAATTGCTTCGTGTAAATCACTAACCCTACAACTTGCTCACAACTGTTGTGTACGACAAGAAAAAGAGTTGTAGAGTTGATTTACACGAAGAAAGTTGTGTTGTAAGCAGACTATGTCAACCGACCTTTTGGAGTTTACGTACCTTGAATCAGTCCAACTAGAAAGATAATATATATGATAAAGAACCGGGTCATATCTCCTGCACACATCTTATATACCATGCCTACAAACGGACCAATAGCACTGAAGCCCCTGTAATATAGGTAAAACATAAAATGTCTTAACTGCGCGCAAATTAATTCACATGATCGACCGTCTTTCCTTACATAAGCTTTCACAATTATATAATCAAAGCATTTAGTTTTCGTGACCAATAGCAGACATAAGAGATCACTCACATAACTGCGCGCCTCTGCGCTTGTTTACATTGGTGTCTAAGCATCCCCATGCAACTGATGATCAAGAACTTTGACTAAAATAAAAAGGTACGATCTTTTGAAATTATGACAGCGCACACCCAAATGCCATTATTCGCAGTCGTATCATAATCTTGAGTCAATGGTTTCATGTGCTCGACTATGAGGGACCCTTTGCATCGATACAATAGCTTGTTATCCTTCACTGCACATGAAAACTATTGTGTTCATGCAAGGCGCTGCTCAAATTTGACTTACTAAGGGGTTTTGCTCCAGGGGCAGGCTCACGGGTCATTTTGCACAACTAGTACACATGAGAGAGCATGCTGTGGGAGCTTGCTGCATGGTGTGGCTGATATTTAACCAGTTTAATTAATATCAGGGAGCGTGAGCTGGGGGCAAAATTCTGCTCCCGCCACAACCTTTTTTACATGAAATCTTTGGTACACACGAAGGAGCAAAACGACCGTGGAGCCTGCTCCCGGAGCAAAACCCTTAGTGTGTATAGACCTTGATGCAAATGAGCCAAAATGAAACGCTTTAAAGCCTGGTTCACACTAGCGTCGTGATCGTAATCGTAAGCAACGTACGCAGACTCAGTAGCGTACTGCTTATTAGCAGTGCTTGTCTTTTTTCACACCTCAGTGATAAATACGATCCTGAGTCTGCGTACGTTGTTTACGATTACTACGCTAGTGTGAACAAGGCTTTAAGGGGCACTTGGATGAAAATCAATGAAAATTGAAAATGGCTTGAAGCTTAGCTAAACCTATCTATACAGTCCCAATAATCACCATGAAGCAAAATTTTCTTCACATCCAAAAGAGAGGGATAGAAATTGTCACGTTGTTTAGCATCTAAATTGTGAGTAAATGACGTTATTTACTCAACCCCATTGTTCTTTTAGGTTTTAAACCAAAATTTCTCTGTGATAATGAGCTTAAACTATAGATTTTTGGCAGAGAGTAGCTAGTTATTTAGCTATATTCATTTTCATATAGAAATAAGCAGTTTTCAATTTTCACCGATTTTCATCCAAGTGGGCTTTTAAGAAAGTAGCACTATACGCTACCTAAGGAATCTCAAGCAGAATGACAACAGCTACTTACCTACAGAAGAAGAGCAGATAACTCCAGGCCATTGGCGTCGCTATTATTAGCAGATGCGTCTCTATTACTAACTGGTCCACGTATCTCAGTGGACACGCCAGGACTATTAACAAACAGGAGATAAGGAAAAGGCATTTGCCAGGTGCATCTCGCTGAAGGATTAAAAAAGGTCGACGTCAGTCCATTAATCAGCCAGCCAATAAAACAATCAGTCAATCAATTATCAATCAGCCAGGCAATAAAACAATCAGTCAATCAATTATCAATCAGCCAGGCAATCAACAAAAACAACGGTATTTTGTCAAATTGTCCACTATTGTAACTATCGACTCACCAACGACCGAATTTGGGCATGGAATCCTTGATTAATAAGAACGTGCTTGATTTCAAGACCAATGAATATAATCGCTCCTAACACAGTAACCGCCTCCATTGCTACTCGAAGCTACGAAACGAAAAAAGAAAGTCATTTTAATATTGACGTCACATTGATAATGAGGTGATATGACGTCATCAAAGTTATTTTAGGTCATCATATCAACTACAGTTGGGATGACCATGTGACCGACTTATTTGAAGACTTTAGAGGACCACAGGTTTTCATCTCTATGGCATGTCACTCTCTATAAATGAAGGTGAAGGAGAGAAAGAGAAAGAGGAGGAGGAGGAGCAGAAAGGAGGAAGTGAATGACCTATTATGAAAATGGCACCGCAATCGACTATCGACTATCCGTATACATTGGTCGACGCTTACTTGTCGTCAACATATCACAGCACAGCATGACGTCACAGCGACAATACTACAAGTATGAAACAAGTTCATTACGATCATTATATTTTAATGAACTTACCTTGTCTAAATTATATGGAATAAGTTTCATTTTCAAGTTTCTTGGTCTCAGATAAATAGATAAACTCAGTGCAACCAGGTAAAGAATGACGAACATCATACGAGTGTAGAATGAGCGCTGGAAATAAAAGAAAGAAACACATTTCCCATTTCAAAATCCCGTGAAAATGTAGTTCATTTCATACTTCATGTTACAGCGCTTCCCAATCACACGCGCTAAATTGGTCTCACCAAGAACTAGTTCATGAGCTGGACTCCCTGTCTTACCTTGGCAAAGGCATGCCATTTTTCTTCCAGTAGTCTAAACATTATTCCTGTGTCTAATAAATCCAAGTGATCTCTGCTGTTGCCCTGTAATGTCACAATCAGAGCGGAGTTAGGGTTCGACCGGCCATCTTTGCCAATGGAGTCCAGTCCTTCGAGGGGATAGGCCGAGCAATTGATGTAACCAAACGACCAGAATTCCTGTGAAATAGAAGATAACAGAACAAGATAGATGAAACTAGAATATAGCGATGGATGGAATTTGAAGCAAGTGATGGAATCTGGAGTCTGTGGAATCTGGAACTTGGAATCCTGGAATAGGCTAAATCACTTTGGGTGTAATGTTTTCCCATTTCAGACCATATGTCTCCCTTGGGTATTGTTTCTTTGTTTCTCGGTAACGCTTTAGAATATACATTAATATAGATGAGCCTCAAACAAAGAATCGTATTCTCAAGGCAATGACACGTGGTCTGAAATGGGGAAACTAAGGTAATTAGGTCTATTTACGAAGTTTGACACTGCAAATCTTTCTGACTCGCCTCTCCCTCCCCCCCCCCCCTCCAGCATCACAACTTGACGCACAAGTCTCTCCACTATCTGTTCCCACTGTCCTTACTTTGTTTGTATAAAAAAATAGTGATCCCTCAAGTTTTACTGCCCACTTTCTCTAAAGACCGATCCCCAAAGCGTCGTTTCACTTGATACATTATTATTACTTACTTGGCTGTTGAGCTCCAGCATTGGTTGAAACATGGATTTTCGTCCAAGTCTGGCCGCCAGAGCCAACGGCGTCAGGCCTGCATAATTAGCGATGCATGGATCTGCACGGATCTTGTGCTTCCGGTGCAGTGCGTGCTTGTACATTTCCTGTTTGACGAGGAGATCAAAACAGCTCCAATCACTGAACAACGAGCCGTTCGATAGGTGGTGGTGGTGGTGGGGTGGGGGTGGATGGATAGATGCTTAGAGTAATGGTGAGGAATTAGATGGACTGAAGAAGTCGAATCAAATTTTCCACATCTGCCAACCTCGACTTGAAACCTATTGTTCCAATGAATTTAATGTTTCTTACACTTTTCTTTGTTCCTTCTCGAGTAACATGACTCACCAGTTTGTTGTTTATAACGCATAAATGCAACACTGTGTTACCGAACGAGTCTTGTAAGTTAGGGTCAGCACCACGGCGAACGAGTGCGTCATACATATTCTGCCGGTCAAAACAGGCCGCAAAGGCTGCTGGATATTCACCATAATATGCATACCCTGAAATAATAGAAAAAAACATCTTATCAATACGTGTATCACGCGCAGTTTGAGTTTTATTGGAGCGGATTTCGCATGAGTAGGAAACGATACGAGAAATTGGTAGCCGTACTGTAGCAGAACCGTACTTTACAATAGCCGTAACTACACGTTGTGATTCACACAAAAAACAATGCGAACTGATGAAAAAGAATTGAATGACCTTCGCAGTGAAAGATAGGTAACTTAAGAAGTTACTAATATTAAAGTATCGCAGAAAAAATTCTGATTTCAATGGGATTTGAGAGCCCGTGACCTCCGCGATGCTAGTGTGCATGCTCTACCGAGCTATGAAGCCTCGAAGAAAGGTTGTTGAAGTTGTTAC
>JAAAQI020126527.1:10000-14432 GCA_011800005.2 Stichodactyla mertensii
GTACGTACTGAAATCAAGGCTTTGGCAAGTACAGGACTAACTCAACTATATCTTGGGAAAGAACAGTTATTGAACCTTTATTAACAAATCCAGACTAAGACCTCAAGTTTATCCCAAATTTCAAAAACTGTCTCGCAGTCGTTGCTATAGCAATAATCTCGAACAGTTACCATAGTAACAAGCAACCCTAATTCTACGTAAGCATTATCCACAGCGCTATTGCTGCAAACACGGCATAAATCCCTAGCGTATAAAAATCAAAATACACAGCACTGGGATCCTCTAAGTTCCAATCCTCGTAAGTCCTTGGCTTACATTTATCAACCTTGAGCCCGTGGTGAAGCTTTCCCTTGACCAGCGCCATACAGACCTGGCAGAACAAAGGGTATCTTGGCTTCCACCAACGACCAATCACAGTGTTACTTATGTCTCCTATTCCTTTCCACTTCCATTCCAGGTACTCATTGTAAGCTGTTTTATTTTTAAGCAAGAATTTCAAATACTCGGCTAAATGTTTTGGGCTCTCAAAGTCACGTGCTTTAATAATAGAGTTTTTTAAATTTCCCGGCAAAAATTCGTCGATTTTGTCGGTTCCCATGTAAACCGGCACGGAACCCGAAGTAAGAGCGTGGTACAGTCGATCATCGACGAAATAATCGCAGTCCTGGTTCATAAAAACCAGAGAAAATTTATAATATCGCGAAAGAATCAACTTGTGTTCCTTAAAAACGTAACGATTGTTGACTTTCCCGTAGAGTCCAATTAAACCATCCTTATTCTTCAAGCAAGCGCCGTAGGAATCAACTTTGATGTACTTCATGAGTTGGCGCATGTATTCTGTTCTAACCGGCTCGCATTTAGAGAAAACAGCGAGGACGTCGCCCAATCTCTTATCGAAAGGAATGGGCGGCGTTAGCTCTGGCATAGGATAAATTGGAGCTGGAAAATCAGAGTCTAAACGATAGCTCACCAGTAAGTTGAACTTAGACATAAGAGTTGGGTCAGAAAGCGACGGCGTGTAAACCGGGTTTTCGTTTGTTTGCAGAATCCACGGAGCAAGGTGTTCCAATGGCGGAAGATTCCGGATATCAGGCTCCCTGGCGTGTACGACGAACGCGCTTGCCTCGTGTGCTCTCTTGGGGTCGTTTGATAACTCACACGGTACTGGGCATTTGTTCCCAGCGTAGAAAAATGGCCAAAAGTGCGAGTGATTGACTCCTGACTTCTGCACGGGGACCTTGTGTCCTCGGACTCCTGACCAGTATATGATAAGCTTTTTCCTCGTAGTCTTCGGAAAATCTGTCTCATTGAAGTCCTGCATAGACTGGACAGGTTTCGTAGATGAGGATGAATACTTCTCTGTTGTCGTCCTTCGAACAGGTCTTTTGTGAGTCAAAGTGTCTCTGTAAATAATTTCGTTGTAATACTGTAATAAAAACAAGCAGCTTTTCAGTAAAATTAATCCTAAAAACGCAGCGGAGAGAGTTTTTCTTTTGCCGGATACCCTAAACGCCATCCTAAGTTGGGTCAATGTTCGCATAGCGCTGTTCAAACGAGACACAAGATGATTCCATGTTCACTGCGATACAGGAAGGCGTGACTAATATGAGGTAATGCGTGTCACGCACCACCAACCATGAACCGTACCAGCATACCATATTTGGAGTGTCTACGGGTGGGACATGGTGCTCTAAGCAACCATATACGAGAATTCCTCTCTTATGATGTAAAGTTTTACAGAGTCGACTGAACAAAATATTCAGAACTGTATCGTTTAAAGCCTTTTTATGTCATTCAAAACGTCGCTAAACTGAAACCACTAGGAATGGTTGAAGCGTCTTGCGAATTGACATTTAAATGGCTTCTCGAGCTAGACAAGAACCTGTAATTCAAACATCGATAATTTTTTTCTAAATGTAATACCTGCATTTCACTCCATAAAACACCACACGTAGCAATATCAAAAACGAGCTAAAGCATTTTTAAATATCACTTACTTTTACGAACGAATAACGTCCCACTTCTGCCACCAACGCGAATGTTTACACAACCATAGGTTGTTCAAGACGAATCAAATGTAAATATTGAATTTCAAATCTCATAAACAAACGCAAGACTGATTTTGTCATCAAAGCGCCCTTCAAAAGTGTCATTATTTTCCGAGAAAGAAAATATTTCGGAGAACCAAACTGGAAAATGTTATAGAAAATGTTATCAGCTGCACTAAAGCATCAAAGTGAAAAAATTAAACTGCGAAGAACTTTACATTTAATAAACTAATGATATATAGATAGTGGATATTATAAACGTTTCATAAGATAACAAAATTCGTTGGGAAATTAAGATGGTAAAACGTGTCAGTCTTAGTTTAACGTCACTTTGTGGGAAAAAATTCTAAGTTTTTTGTTTAATTAGTCAGTGAAATTTCTAATTCAGAAATATATAATTCGTAATTACGAAAGAAAGATTAACTAATAGGATTTTTACATAAAAAAACGAAAAGGAAAAAATAAATAAATAAAAGAAAGAAAGAAAGAGAGCAAAATTTAATTCTAAACGATTTTTTTGTTTTTAAAATGATTCTTCGGCCAAAATATCAGCCAAAATTTGTCTCGAACAAAATGTCTTCACAACATAAATTATCATGGCACGTTTAACACTGGTTGTTGGTATAATTTGATTGATATACGTGTGTTATATTCTTGTGTTTGCTGGTGATCATATGGTGGCGTGGTTTGACCAAGATCAACATTTAAGAGTCTGGGCACTAGTTTGAACTTATTTGGAATTTGCCATGTTTGGAATGATTTCACACTTACGGTATCCCTGTGTGAGTCACGGTCGAGAGACTGAGCTATACTAAGCATTTGATGTTTGGCAAACACTTTGAAACTAAAATAAAAACAAGACGCTCAAGAACACTACAGGAATCCCATTGCTCAAATGCAACCATTTAGGACACTGCTACATTTTGTACCCAGAGCCCACGTTCCTTTTGGTCAGCACCGACCGCATGCGTACAAATAAAGCCACAAGCCACTCTGGGCAATACATTTGAAATTACTGAGAAAACATTTGAATCCACCGGGTTCCCGTAGCATTGGAGTTCCTATTATCACCGTCCTTCGTTTAAAAGGTGAAGCGCCAATTCTTCGTCTTCGATAATGGCCGTCCTGTTACCAGTCTCCTCGTCTTCTTCTCCACTTGAATCACTTCTATAAACTCTTCGCTTCTTTGATCTGGTAAAGAAAATTCGAAGCGTTAAGAAAAAAAACCACAGGGAACCTATCGTTAAGAAGGAGTTAGAGTACTGGGTACTACCGACCTGGGTTCTGGATTATCTTCTTGTCTGTTGTATTCGTCATCGTCTTCTTCGTCAGCGACGCCTAACCTGACCTCGTTTCCCTGGAAACAATGACGTCATTAAACTAACGAATCAAAAATTAAAGGCAACCGAAAAACAAATGTAAAATGGGAATGAAAAAATGTAAAACGTACTAATTCCTCATTTTGAGGTTTTGCTTTTTGTTTCTTTTTTCTTTTCTTGTGTTCCTCGCGGATTCTCTTTCTTTCTCTTTCACGGTCTTTTTTATCCTTGAGCTGCAGCAGTCTACGGGATTCCTCGACAGAAATCCCGCCAATGTCCCGTTCATCTTCTTGGCCGAGAGGGACTGGTTCGATATCTTCATCCTCCTTCGATTGTTTCTGCTCTGGTTGTGGTTCGCTGGTATACACGGCCTAGAAAAGTGCCGTAGTTTGCTTAGTATCAAGAAGCCCATATTGCTTCAAAGCAATGATATTTCTGCTCGTACGGCTGTTGCTCATGAGAACAGAACATATGCGAGAATTCATAGCAGCCTGCAGAAAAAGTAGAAAGTTGTCTTTTCGTAGCCTGCGCGTTGAACAAACAGTTTGTTCGGATGCAACGCAGACTATCTGTGCGCGGTCTACCCGTGAACATGCAGTGGCGACTTTCTGCGGCGACATCAAACTTCAAAGTTCCTCCCGTCTACTAAAGTATGTTCCTCGACGAATACGATTCGATGTGAGGAAATATAGTGACAGTTAAAAGCCCATTTTCGATATTTTAATTGAATGATCGCACAAAATAAGACCTGAATCGAAACTCTGGGGAAACAATGAAATAATCGTAGTTATTTTGTTTCCCCAGAGCCTCGAACCATATTTTATTGCGTGTGATCACTGAACCAAAATATCTAAAGTGGGCTATTGATAGGCACAGCAAATAATTATATACATGCTCTGCGCATGTCTAACTTTTCTAACGACTCCCACATGGAACAAAAGTGACTAAGGACTACTAGTTCTGAGGGAGATACAGCGATCTTTACTAGTCACAGCAAGGGGTTAATCTTCCATGGTCTAGGGGCCGACTAACCTCTCCCTTTAGGCTTCGGCCGAGCTCCCTGAT
>JAAAQI020126538.1:0-14431 GCA_011800005.2 Stichodactyla mertensii
ACTGTCATAAATAGATTATGTAATTATTTCTTTCAAATCACGAACCTGATGGTGTAGCAGATACACTTTTCTTAGTCCTGGCAGCCGTTCCTGATGCTTTCGACGCACGCTCATACCCAGCTTCGTCTTCCATTCCCTTGGTGTGACATTCATTAATGCGTTGCTCCAACTCCTCAACTAACGTCTGATAAACAAAGAGTTGCTGAATCTTAGCATTTACTTTTATCTATTAATACGTTGCACTGCGAAATTGTACCATATCACATCTCTCATCAGTTGCGTTCATGTTGCAGCAGTAGAATCGAGATATACGACTTCTGCAACGTTGCCCAAAACAACTCCTCTGAAACGTTGATAGCAATGGTGTGATATTTTCAGCCAATGAAGTGGGACTTTTTGGTGTACCGCTGGACAGAATGCTCAATTTTTAGTTCGCCTTTCAGTGTTGCGCGCAACATTTCAAATGTCCAGACCTTGAAGGTTTCAACGTGCGTATTTTATTTGACTTGAAGTGCTAATCACTCCACTCCTATTTAATTTTGTTGTTGCGAGTTAAGCGAACCTTACCTTTAATTCTATTTTCGCAAACTTCTTTGATTTTCCAACGATGGTCATGAACGACTGGTGTACGTCCTCGTCACTCAACTTGTCATGGAAGCAGCTAAAATTCTCGTTCAGTTTACGAATGGCTCGTTCATTGTAAGGAAGAAGAGACAGACAGAAAGCCAAATCCCTCCACTGTCGATCACACCTAGGAATTAGTAACAAATTAAATGATTTTCTGAGCTTCACCTTGGGAATAACGCCTTGGGCACGTCTGAGACACTGTGGGAATCAAGGGTGGTGAAGCGGTAACGCACTCGCCTCTCATTTCTGTGGTCTCAGGTTCGATTCCTGGCCTCGGCATTTCATAAGTAGAGTTCTAGTTGGATCTCTTCCTTCATTCCAAAGTTTTTCTCCGGGTTCTCCGGTTTTCCTCCCTCCGCAAAACCCAACACGCTAAATTCCAATTCAATCTGTGAGTTAGCCGTGCCCTGACTTAGATCAGCCCAGAGGTTGTTTCAAGGTTTGATAAAAAATTAATGTCTGAGAAATATCAGCCCTTTAATCATTATTTTACCTGGTTGCTCTGAATCTGTGGCAGAGCTTTTCCACAAGACTTTCCGACTGTCGATCTTTCTGAATGAACGATAACAGATATCTGGAACAAAATAAACTAGCTTTAGATTCAGTTGTTTTAGGCGCCAATAATCTAAGTCTTTAGCCAAGAAGGTAATTCTATAACCCTCAGATTCGCGTCTTTTTTATTTTAGCAATGTTACAGCCATAAAAGGATTGATTGTTGGATCAGAAACCGGAACGTGATGATCCTACTCACGCAAAGTGATGCGTATCATTATCACAAGCTGGTACAGTGTTGCAGCATGCGTTGAAGAATAGTTAAATAGAATCATAGTGTATCTAGGTTACCTTAGAATGTTTCTGAATGGCTCTTCTTCTATTCCACAGTCAGGGTCTGACAGTCTACTGATGATGTCTGGAAGAACGTTATACACAGCATTGCCCTGTAGAAATAAAAGAAATAGAAATGTAGGTCACCGAGTGTCATCAAGTTCATCTATCCATCCATCCATCCATCCATCCAACAAACTATTTACCAACCTATACATCCACCTCATTTTCCATCTATCCAGACACCCACTCTGTAATCCACCCACCCACTCTGTAATCCACCCACCCACTTAACCTTGCCACGATTGGTACCCCACGATTCAACTGATTATCTGTTATCCATAAAAACCCTTTAACTAGAAATTCTCTGCCAAAACCAGTCTAAATCAAGCCACACAACATTAAACAGGGTTCGTACAGGATCTGCTGTGAGAATTTTCAAAACTTTTCCAAAACTTTCCAAAGCCCTTTGACTCAGATTCCCAAAACCCCACAAAGCACAAAAATAAAGCCAAATTCATGGATCTGAAACATTCAACATACATTTACCAATGCAATACAATACGCACCACATGTACAGTGCTGACAGAAAAATCTTCGGTGCTTTACAACGAAAACAATTCTTTGCAAGGTATAAGCTGGACAAGCTACAAAAAATCCATAACAAAAAATCCATAGCCTAGCGGACCAAAAATCGATTTTCCAAAACTTTCCAGGTCCTGGAAAAATGCATTATCAATTTTCAAAACTTTCCAAGACTTTCCAAAACCCGTACAAACCCTGATTCAAGTACCTTTTTGGACAGCTCCAAGAAGAAGAGCTTAGCAAGATCGGCAATTCTCTTGTCCTTATCTTCAAGACACGTTGCCATCTCACTGATGTTACCTTTGACTTTCACCATGTCATTCAGAATCAAATGGGTCAGAACCATCATTGTGTTCTTACGAACCTGTGGCGAGTCATCTCGTAACCTAAAGGTATAATGGGTTTATAGTTGATACACATCTTGTTTCATTCCGAGGTACACTATACCAAGTGTGTTGTTTTTGTTGTTATTATCGTTCTGGTTGTAGTCACTGCTGTTGTTGCGGTTGCTGTTGTTGCGATGCTGTCGCCGCAGTTGCAGTTGTTGTTGCTGTTATCACTGTTGGTATCTTACCTGGCATAAAGGTGAGAAGTCCAAGGCTCAAGTAAATTCGGGAACCTGAATGTCAGATCACCAACAGCTATGATCGTGTTAGCGCGAATGGTAGCCTGAGGAGACTAAACACAAAACCACTTTCAGACTACGAGTAAGATTACTGAAAATTCCGCGCAGAATCAGCGCACATTTTTTAATGAATATATTTCTAGAAATAGTTGGTAACTAAAAAATGAGTCACACAGCGTGCGAGATGACAAGCTGCTCTTCCAATCAACGCCGTCACGGACATGGTACGTCGGTAATAACTCGAAAACAGGGATGACAGGCTACTCATAAACCATGTATGTACCTTTTCCAGGATAGTGAACAGCAGCTGAAGATGGGCCTCACAAAATTCAGAGCTGAAAACGAAAACAAGCGCACAAGGAATGATTACTATACGAAAGCATTTACATTTATTTTGCACAACTTTCTTCCCATCTAACGCCAGCTTATCTAATCCTCACAATAAGAGTGGTAGACAGGAATAGAAAGGAGTAGATCGTTAGGAATAGAGCTACTTTTCTCTCGTTCAGCAGCCAGCGCAGTAAACAACCAAGCCAAACTAAGTTAAACTCATAAGTTATGAGATAATGCTGTGAGGGTCAACACTTGGTGTGCGCGCTTAGCAGACTATCACGAATCCTGCGTTCAGATTGGCTACGCTAGGCTATTAACACGTAGCCCCTTCAGACTCCGTGTCTAATGGTTAAATAGATGCACACTTGTACACGCGCCAACTAACCCGTCAGAGGGGTGCGTAGAGCAGATTGACTGTGAAAAGCTCGCCGCGCGATTGGTGCCGTAAGCGTGCCTTGACCGTGTTTATGCCGCAAGATTTATGCCACAGTCATACGAAATCTGCGCGTAATGTAATAGGTATGGTATGGATAAGAGAGGGAGTTCTGTATTCGTACCTGACCAACATGAACTTAGCCAATGCCAAAGCAGCTGTCGCCTGTAGACCTGGATCCTTAAACTTGGCTGGATTGCTGCACACACATACCAAGAGTGGACGAAGAAGAGCCAGCAGGTTTTGACCTGTCAATCAAAGTATCAAATTTGCCATGAACCAAAACTAAAGTTTTCAAATTAGCACACTTAGACCCGGTTCAGACGTCGAACTTTTGTCGCGTCGAATCTAATTACCTTTGAGGTTGAGCGCTGTTTTTCTTTGAAACTTGTAGAATTATTTATACCAAACGTAACCCATGCTGTTATCTGGTGCTAAGCAATAGAGCTGATAGCAGTTCTCGGCGTTTTCTTAGCCGTTGTCCTTAACGGGCAATTAGATTCGACGCGGCGAAAGTTCGACGTCTGAACCGGGCCTAAAGGTTTGCATTACTAAATAAGGCAGTACTCTCCCCTGTTGTCCTCTTCCATAGTTTAATAATTTGCGAACTTCAGCTCCAAATAAATCTTTGAGGGAAACAACCGAAGTTCAAAGTTTGTCTTTAAGTTCTTAAGCTTGAGAAGAATTTTTTTGCGTGAACTATGGAACTAGCTGCTAAAAAAATAAGGTCAAATCAACTTCAATTTTTTATTTCAACTTTACCTGTTACTATTTCTTGTTCACATATATTCCTGATGTACTCGGCTTCAACATCATCAGATGAAGCGCCTGTCAGACCCATTTCTTCCTCTGTTGTCTCAGTAGTCGTCGTGTCCTGAATATGAACGACAAACGTGTTCGCCATCAAGTTCATTCCTCTATCCGTTCTCTCCCAACCATTCATCCACCCATCCTCCATCTATACTTGTTCATCTATTCACCAACCAACCCATTCTTGTTTCATTAACCCACTCTTTCATCCCTTACTCCAAATTCCACCACATTTGCCTCTGGTGTCATTTGTTTCTCATTTCGTATCACCGCCTATATCTGATATGTGTTTAGAGCAGATTTTGTTCGAGTGAAAAATGAAATGGCAACAGTGTAGCCGAAATGTAGCTGTACTGTACTTGACTGTAACTGACTACGCATTCTGATTGGATGATTCACACGAAAACAATGGGAAGCCATTTCAGTGTTATTGCATACCGTGCCGTGTACATGCTGTAAGTCATTGCCGTTATGTTTTGGACTTATACGATAACCATTCTTATGGGAAGCCATTTCATTGTTACTGCATACCGTATTGTGTACGTGCTGTTAGTACCATATGTTTTGCCCTCTAACGTGAAAACGGCTGTAAATTATGTTCCTACCTTGGTGGTATTCGTCGTAGTATTACTGTTTCCACCATTTTTTCCTTTTCCTGCTTGTTTTTCTTGTCTTTCCTTCTCTTTCTCATTCTCCTGTACGCACTGTCTTCTCTTAATCTCTTTCAGGATATTTACGTCTAGGTGAATCAGCTGACGCAATGCCACGTGACCACACAAGTGTAAAAATCGCGCCAAAATAGTGGAATGACATGATGTCATTTTGATGACGCCATTTTGTTGCACGCTCATATCATCTGTTAAAAATATATTTGAGAGTAAACTTTTCTTAGCAGAGCAAATTTGGTTCGAATTTCTATTGTTATAGACGATTCTGTCCCCCTCATAAACAAGCCGTGATGTCATAATAAAATAGGTCAATGTACTACACAGGCATATTCACGGTCATTACCATGTGTCTGTGAGTCCTGACCGTCTTCTGGTACAGGTGATTGTCTATCAATTAAACACACAGCAAGCTTCCTGATAATGTTTTCACAGATAGTGTCAGGATGTTCAGACAGGGCATATACTACATTAATAGCCTGCTCTACCATCGGGACCCAACTTTTGTCTTCTATTCTACATACACCTTTAGAGAAAATGAAAAATACATTTTAGATACACACTTTATTGACCTAATATAAAACACCACTAGGAAATTAGATTGAGCTGCAATGTGCCTAAAGAATATTGTGAAGAATATGAATGAAGATACAATCCTGCAGGACCAGGGAGATCAACACAACTACAGCTTCTGCGCACAATGTTGCCGGTTAAGAACTACTTCTGCAACATTGCCTGCATTGAATTTCATTTACAAATGTATTTTCAGCATTTTTGGAAATGGCTTGATGCTTTCAGTAACAAATAAAAATAGTGTAAATTTTAAACTAATGGCATTATGGGTGGTTTCATTTGTCTTACCAGAAACAATGATCTCAGTCAGGCGCTCAAAGATCACATGTGAAAATGGGTAACGGAATGGTTCCTCTGTACTGCCCCCTGAAGTCTGACAGAAAACAGAAATCAGACTATCAAACCAAGAGATAAGGTTGGCAAATTGCTTCCAAACTTGAGACAAGACTAACCCCACCCTTCCCCACCCACAGAATCTCTAAGAGGCTGCTTTACCTTAGTTTTGTTTAGTTTTAGGAGTGCTACACAGGTATCCCGTGCAAGCAAGAAGTCTTCTTCAGCACGAGATCCAAGACCAGTTTTGACCAACACATCAACATTACTACGGATGATATCCATCTCGGCACTACAAGAAAAATGGACACCACAAGACTGTGCATTAAGACACAGTGACTGATGTGACTAACTGCTAATTGTTCACACCAAGTACATGCTGTACGTCAGTACACTTGGTCAGATAATGGAAGAATGAAAGCATGATTGAAATGGAAGCTATAATTTGGTTGATATGACAATCACAAGTGAGATGATTACTAAGTTTGTAATCCAGTAGCTGTTTCCATGGATATGCATACCTGGCTAGCATTCCAAGTAGAATCAGAGCTGCACGACTTTCTTCAGCTGTGGTCTGAGAAACCTAGAGATCAAACAGTAAATAAGTTTTATGGACAAGTAAAAAGGAAAAAAAAAGGGAGTAACCTGGTCAGTTGCAGAGAGAATTGGTTTACCTTCATGGTGAACTTCTCCCATAACTGTTTGATGACAGACGCTGGTATCAGTTTTCCTTTCATTAGCTCACACATCTAATGATGAAGAAATTATAGAACAAGGAATCATATAGTCACTATATCACCCTTGGATTTGTCTATCAAATGTCATTTTTGCTTACCAATTCTTCCAGGGAAGTCAGGTCACCAATTGAAGCACCTTGTGTAAGTGTTATCATATTCTTAACAATGAGTACCGTCTTGGTTCTGTAAATTTCATGAGATTAAAAGACAATGGACCTAATCCATCTGGCTGTATTTGTTTTCCCATTTCAGACTACATGTCATCCCCTTGGGTTTTATTTCTTTGTTTCTCAGAAACACTTGAGAAGACACATTAATGTATGAACCTCAAACAAAGAATCTTATTCCCAAGAGAGTGACACGTAGTCTGAAATGGGAAAACATTACGCCCAAGTGGATTCAGTCTATTCTTCTAGAAAAAACATGTATGCATGTTTCCAAATGAATACAATGTGCAAATAAGACCAACTTAATAGTCCCTTTTCTCGTTGCATAAATTCTGCTGTAATCCTTATGACCACGGATTCATTTGTACAGGTTTAGCCTCGTTTAAGAGCAAATAATTCATAAATACCAACAACAATGTGAAGAATGTACAACTTGAACAATACTTACACCTTTGAATTCCACGGACCCTCACTTGTATCTATGAATAACTTACTTTTAAACGAGGCTAAGCCTGTACAAATGAGTCTGTGGTCATAAAAATCAGCGGTTTTATGGAATGAGAAAACGGACTATTCAGCTTCACCCACTTTTCCTAAGAGTGTTTGCATGATGCAATTTATCAAACAAAGATCTGTACCATTCAGGACATTTAGGGTCAAGGCATTGCCATCCCATAACTGATACCTTCATATTTTTGAAGATTAAGATTAAATTGGACCATGAGTCCACCTATGCAACTGTTATTGCATGTGGCATCTCAAATGTAGAAATTATTTTTAATTCAGTAGTGCCACCGGTGCAACAGTTGCACATGTGGACATACATGTACAGTGTGATTTCCCTGTCGCCGGTAACATCACAGAGAATGTTGCATCATGTGTTGGAGCCATCCCTTTTCACGTACCTTTGATTGGGAGCTGGTGGATCAAGGTACAGCCCTTTGTAAGCTTCAACCACAGACTCCTTCACTGCACTATCCCGAGACCAGATGAGTACCAGCATTCTGCGCACCCCAAAGATAGCATTCCTGAGGCCAAATTCATAAGAAGTAACAAAGAATTCGATAGATTCTGAAACATCAGTGGTGGTTTTGGACCCAAGAAGTTGGCAAATTATTGGAACAGCTTTTTCCATTTGCATCTGGAAGTTCACATAATCCTGAAATTAAGTGACAAACTTGTTTTGATGTGCAATAGTCTTCAGATACACTTAACAATTTTGCAATGACTTGTCTGAATGGACACTAAATAAGAGCATTTCCTCAAGGATAGGCCTCTTCAAAGACAGAGAACACCTGCCACCTAATTAATAGCTCAGTTGGAATGAACATCGGTCTACAGGTTGTGCGGGAGGTTGTGGGTTCAAGCCTTGGCCAGACCAACACTCAGGGTTTTAAAATAACCGAGGAGAAGGTACTGCCTTCATAACAATATCTGCAAATGGTTAGACCTTCACTTGGTTCGGATGATAATCTTAATGGTTCTGCGCATTTGACTATACTCATATGTAGGATTTGAACGTTATAAATGTTGTTGCTTCATTGTTTATCTTTTTTTATAGAACATGGTGCATAGTTATCTAGCTACAGTACAAACATCTGACATTCATTGTTCCTTTTATACCCAAGCTATACCACAATACACCTTGTTTATTATATATGTTTTTATATTTTCTATCACTGTCATCTCCACCTTGTAGGTTGTTGACTCATAGCCCATATGTTTTCAGGCTATGGGTTTAATTGTTAAATATACCACACCTGTAAATACTGCACAACAAGCTGTTGCTTGCTTATTTCGTTCACTAATCCAGTACTACTTGGTTCGGCATTGTTGTCTGTGTTTTGATTGGCTACATCTAGTAAAGCTTCTGGGTGTAGCTCTTCCTGCTGACTTCCTTCATCTACAGCTGTAAAAACAGGATAGACAGGTGAGTAAGAAAATAAACAGACAGAAAAGCAATTTCAAGAGGGCAGTCAACAAATTCCTTTATATGATAACTTACTGAGATAGATATTTTTCAAGATGGCTAATCTTTCAGCAACTAGTTTTTTCTTTTCATCCTCTTCTGATTCATTCTCCTCATCACTGAAACCAGACATTGATCAAATAATTATTTTCATGACAATAAAATGAATGAATGAGATGAAATGAAAGAATAAATGAGATACATACAATAGGTTGTTTTGGTTCACTTTATCAGCACAGAGAATGTGTTCTGGCCACTTTCTTTGACATTTCCTCAATGCTATCAGAGCTTTCTTGTGAAGTCCTCTATTTAACAATTGTTTAATCTCTTTCATTGCCCTAGGAAATTACAATTTGGTTGCCTTCAGGTTAATTCATTTTTTCACCAGCAATAATATTATGGCAAACTTTATTTAAAAAAATAGCAGACTGACTCATAGTACCTCAAAGCTGATGTGGTCTATCTCTATTCACATAATTGTTCTAAATAAATATTCTTTACACACAATTCTTTGTTTGAACATTATGTCATCCATGGTCATGTTGGTGGTATTTAACAAAAGATTTCTCATTACTAGATCTCTGTACCATCAACACTGGCCACAGTTTCTTTGTTTTTTGATCCTTTTGAGAATAGTTGCAAACAAACAACATTTAGCTAAGATTTCTAAGGAGGATGGAAACCTGAAGTTCAGCCAACAACTCTGGTCTGCACCTAGGTCTCAACACAGTGGAAATTCTACTATTACACTGCTCTTGACAATGAATTGAAAACACTATGTAATGTGCATTGAAACCTGCTACTTACAGTGTTATTGCTTCAGAGTCAGATTCCTGGGTCTGTCCCTCTTCATCACCATCACCATCACCACAATTATCACCACCATTATCATCACCATCACCCTTTTCATCTTGATTATCATCCGAGTCATTTTCATGGGCAATATATTCCTCTACTGTAGCCTTCACTTCAGGTTCTATTGCATTCCAAGTATCTTCAGCACATGCAAGAACAACTGGAACTGTAAATCAAAGATAGAGAGAGTAAGATGGAGTCACAAATTATGAACAAAGTGAGTTTATACTGTTACTATGATAGTAACACTTGCACATGCAAATGAGGTAAGTCAGTTAAGGGTTGAAAAGAGCACATTTAACTGAGTTAATTCAATAGCTATTAATGATAAAGCTCAACCATTTATGTGTACCTTGGTCATCAGACTGCTGTGTCAGATGTGGCGCCATTTCTTTTAGTTTTTCCATTTCTACTGACAGCTTTTCTTTCAGGTGATCAAGTGGAAGCTGAATGGGAATGATTAAGTCCTTATGAGAGGAATTTATCTCATGGCGTGGGATTGTAATTTCCAAGGGGTGGGGAGGGTCTGAGTGAGGGTATATTGTGTAGTACCAGAAAATATCCATACCTCCCCCATGGAGGGGTAGTGGAATTTCCAAGGGGTGAGGAGGGTCTGAGGAGGGTATATTGTGCTGTTCCAGAAATAATCTAATATTTTAATGAAAACTAGGTTTTTTCTTTTGGTTCTCTTGCTTTCCTACAATGTAATTCGATGATGGAATAGGGACACTGATTTGCTACACTGCTGATTGGAACTACAGTACATGTACCATCTCAAAACCATCTTTTAGTTTCATGGTAGGGTCAAGTTAACATCAATCTACTTCTGTGGGGAAGGTACGAACCTTTTCAGGCAATGACACAAATATATAATCTAATTTATTAAATTTCTTTCGGTTAAATTACTTTTGCTCCAAAGGGGTTGTTGACGAGGAAGCTCTTCAGAAGCTGTACTGCATATTTCCTCACACTACTTGACTTGTCATGTAATCGTCCTATTACAAGCTCTAACAGGTGCTGTTGTCTTGGTAACGGGATAGCCATGTTATTGCAAAGCTGAAGCCAAATCTGTAATGCCTTGCTTCGTACATATGCATTGGTGTCATGGAGATGTGCCTATGCAATTTAAGACAATACCTAGTTCTACAACTTTACATCTTGTAAGTATGTGTATTTAATTCTTAAATTATGGAACAGAGACAATGTTTTCAAGCTTCTTTTTGAAACACATAAACACCATACCTCTAATTTGTCTAGAAACTGATCTCTGAGATTCTTGGCATTGTCATTCAGTTCACTGCCACTGAGATCCTTTAGGACAATCTCTCCTATTGCACCTAGAACACCATTACGCATGGAATAGGACTGAAACAAAGATACAGCATTGACCAATCACAAGGAGCAATCTATATAATACTCACTAGGGAATTCAGGGTTTTTTCCAGGGGAGGGTTAACCTGTGAGGGTTCCATGGCAGTCTGTAAACTGCAGGACTTTTTCAAGGGCTTTAAGGAATAGCAAGAACCCTGGACACATGCTATGTTTACTTTTTCCTACATGTAATTGTCTGATTAACATTCTAAAAAAGAAACTAACCTCGCCATCCAGATGACACAGGAGCATACTAATGTTATTCAATACCAATGACGGCACTCTACTTGCTAAATCAACAATAAAGTCTGCATAGGCTTTTGTTCCACTGGTGTCTTTAGCAAGATCTGCAGGGTTCATCATTCCAATTTCCCTGGTAACATTGTGGTACAAAATTAAATTATAGAAAATATTCTGAGTAGGTAACTTTAATGACCTTTAAGTACAATATTATGTAAGTTCTAATAAACATAATTCCATGAGGTCAGTCAGTCGGTTGATCAGTGAGTCAGTCAGCAGTCAGTCAGTGGGTCTGTCAGTCCTTAATCAGTCAACCAGTCAATTAGTCAGTCAGTGGGTCTGTCTGTCAGTCATTCAGTCAACCAGTCAATTAGTCAGTCAGTGGGTCTGTCTGTCAGTCATTCAGTCAGTCAGCCACTGAGTCCGTCAGTCAGCCAGTGGAGGGGTGATACATGTATAACATTAAAGGGTTTTACAAGGGATATACCTTATTATTTCAGCTACAATACTCTTGATGCCAAATTCAGTTGCTATGAGATCAACAGCTTGTGCAAGGTGAGGTACAAGATGTTCAAAGTGTTGTATCAGTTGGACAATCTTCAAACTTGTACCTGTTTGGGAAAATAGTTTTCAAGTACAAAAGAATTACAATGGTCTCACAATCAAGTGTCATTAAAATAAATTAATGATAAAACTTACTCATTCCTGTGCTGTACTTCTTAACAACAGTTCCCAACAGATTAAAAACCAATTCTTTAGTGTTTCTGTTTTTCGTTACTGTGGGATTCTCAAGCAATTTATAACAGAATCCTGTAATAAGACTGTAAGCAAATGATTACAATCATAAATTTGAATTTTGCATATTTTAAATGGAAAAGAAAAACTATCTCTGGGTTCCAAACTATTTGAATGTCTTTTACAGTTTCCAAGACTTACTTTACAAATTCTTCTTCTACTATTGGGGGATCCCACAGTCTGTGAATGTCCAGTTGTAACATGTGTCCTAATAGTTCTATTACTTTATCTCTCTCCGAATCCCAGTCAAAGTTTCCTGGAGTTGTCTTTTTCTTAGCTGCAGCACTAGACTTGCCTCGGCCCTAAGTATTATACAAATGAGTTAGGTACCAGTAATTAAAACCTTTACAAATACTGGTTTGCATATGTTTTATTAGTGTTGCAAAAGATTTCAGAAAATATCCACACCTCTTGATGCGTTTACCACCAACTTGCCAATGGATCAACTCGAGTTGGCGTTGGCAAGTTGACTGTACACCTCCCCCATGGAGGGTGATATTTCCAAAGGGTGGGAAGGGTCTGCTAAAGGTATATGTATCTGGCCTAGTAATTTCCTTAGGGAACTTCCTTGGGTAGCACTGGAGTGGCATAAAGGTGTGAACATTTTCTTTATATATTATATGTACACATGCATGTCAGTACAGCTTACTTGCACATTTATGTTAAGTTTTATTATACCAAATGCACAAACAGCTCAGGAACACAAAAATATAGTTTTATTTTTCTACGGCTGAATACCTTTGGTGCAGTGACTTGAGTAGTTGGTTTTGTGGCCTCAGATTCATAATGACCAGCAATTTGTGTTAACAAGTAGCAAATCATCTGTTAGATGAATATTATATAGTATAACAAAGAGAAAAAACTATTAATGAAATTTTAACTTATGCACATTAAACAGGTAAAAACACTAACAAATGATGTATGACTAAGCTTCATAAGTGAAGCACTTCTTAAGATCTCAAAACTGATGATTAATAAGAGTGTTAGGGAAAGTATCTTTTCATAAGGGCAAGGGGATGCTTCCCTCCCTTTGCCGTCAAGAGAAAATATCAACACCCGTCCCCCATAGCATAGGGTAATCCTGACCATGCTATATGATACACACCTTGAGAGCATTTAAATGTCTTTTTCTTGTTTCTAGATCAAGGTCTCCTTGGTCCACCAGTGGTGATATGTTATTGGTAAGCTGCTTGAATGCTGAAAGTAATAACAATGATAATTATTATGAATTATTTCTTGAAGCCTTTTGCTGGTTAACGGTTCTATTGGGATACTGGTCACTAGTATTACAGATCTACAAACCTTTGAGTAATGTTTGCAATGCTTCATCTATAAGGGTGTTTTCGATTTCATTGAAATTTCTGCAATCAAATTTATTTGATAAAAATCAGTTATCACTGACACTGGCACAGTCATGGAAACAGAATCTGGACCATCTGTTAAACCAGTCACATCACATGGAACCACTTCTCATTTAGACAAACATTGCTGAAGACAAAACGTACTGCAAGTTATTCACAGTTGTATGAAATAGATCTGCTCTATTGATGAACAGCAATCTCCACCTTATTATGCCAGACAGTGGTCTGCTTCATAAATCTTGTTAATAAATCTAGTATAATGTACTCACCTGATAAGACTGAAATATACATGGAAAGTCTCAATAATGGAACATGGACCTTGAGTGCGCAAATCAGAGAAACAGTCTGTCAAATCAAAGTTAATATAAAAATTACATCTTTATGTATATGAATCTTACATGCTTCAGTATTTATTCTAAATGCGTCTCTGTCACAGGTACATGTAGATATATCCCTGCATTGAAAGGAAGAGAGACAGCATACTACGGTTGAAAATTAAACGTTTTATATACGTAAATTTAGAGATAACTTCGATAATATTAGACGTAGTGAGAACAATTCAAGTTTACCCGCCAGTTTGTTGGGCAACGATCTGCACGAAAAGACCTCATCTACCACGTAACAACCTGGTTCTCCATTCAATAAATCCTCTGTAGACAACGGGATAACAAAATCCACGTCCATTTTGGTGTCCTTAGGGATTCTTTTGGTCTAAAAATACTGGTTTTCCTATCAACTGTTATTTTTTCTGCTTCTTCGACGAGACTAAAATGGCCGCCTTTTTTCGAACTGATATCAACCGACCAATCACAAGCTAGATTCCATGCCTCACTCTATGGGTTTGGAACGCCTGGTAAATATCGATATTGTTCAGTAAAAACAAGAAACCATATTAAAGAGTGACTTCGAACAGCTGGAAATCGAAATCTGGGTGTTTTCCAAGCCTTTGAAAGGATCAGCAAGGTAAGGTAAGGATTACAATAACCAATAAAAGGAAATTTGTAACACCGTGAAAAAAAGAGAAATATACTTAACTTTACTAAATACTACTATATATACACCTATTTCAAAAAACGTTGTCGGTCGGCGATCTGAAATCTGAAATCTGAGCCAGACAATTCGCCAGC
>JAAAQI020126549.1:0-14430 GCA_011800005.2 Stichodactyla mertensii
AGTAGAAACCTGGCTATCGTTGCTGTTAGTGTTGTTGTTCTGTGAAGAGTCGTAAAAGTATTCAGTGAGTCGCATACTCTAGAAAAATTCTATCTCAGTTTTCAAATGATATACATATGAACTCGATCGGATAAATTGTGTCCCCGCAGTATTATGTTATGCATGTTCCAATAGTTTTAAAGGTCACCCCTTTCATTTCAGTATTTTCTAAGTGTCTGGCAATGCTGTTTATGGGGCGATGGTGATATAATGATGGTGATGGCAGGAACATGTATGTGTATGTGTGTGTGTGTGTGTGTGTGTGTATAGTGTGTGTGTGTGTAGTGTGTGTGTGTGTGTGTGTGTGTGTGTGTGTGTGGTGTGTATGTGTGTGTATGTGTGTGTGTATCTGTGTGTGCGGTGTAGGGGGGAGGGGTGAAATTTTTGGGAGGGCATAAGGGGATCTCTATAAAAACCTGAGGAGAACGAAAAATTTTTCATTTTTCAATTTTTCTCCAGTCCACCCCAGGCATAAATGATGAACAGCCCTAAATAAAATTAAAAAATAATGCTCTTCAGATGCAGCACAGTTTTTTATGCATTTTACCTTTTATAATAAAAGAATTTTTATCAATGTCCACAATGCATTGCGAGCCGAAAACTGCCAGTCTGTCATTTTCTCTTTCGTGCCAAAGCTGTTTGAATCCGGGAGAATCTACAGAGCAAGCAGTTGACGCAGTAATATATTCATAGGAATACAACGAAAAACACATAATACAATGGATTGAATAACGATCAGTATCACAATAGATTTTTTTTTTAAATAAAAATTACATCAACTGAGTACTCTGTAACGCTCTTCTCCCGTTTGCCATGATCCATTATTATTGATCTTGTTTTTCATGCTGGGGCATTTAGATCAATCAGAGTATATTCATACATTGTCAGTTTTTTATCTTTTAAGCAGATTTTGGCATCATATCTAAGCTAGGCACGTAAACAATAATTAGTGACCACAATTGCATTGTCGATGGTTTGATTCTTTAATCAAGAGCAAAACATGGGCTGTAAGCCAAGCTGGCATTTTAAAACTGCAGTCCATGGTGCATCATGTAAAGAAATATTCGGCCAAGATCTACTTCAATATAAGTAGTAGCTAATAGAAAGTGTTCAAGATTGTTGTCTGGTTGTGATGATAATTAGTCACGTGGTTTGTGAGGGAAAAACAACTTAAAATCGATCGGGAATATAGTAGTCTACCGCTTTTGAAGAAACTTCTAGTTTGAACTAGTCATGGATAACTTTAAGCTGAATATGTAATGTTTCATGTCGTTCAATATATTTGACAACCCACACCCAATAAATATAATATTACATCTGACCACACTGAGATGGTTATAAAAAGATATGATATATGAGAAAATGAAAGTTAGCCTGGCGAACGTCTGTTTTGACAAATCATTCTTTCGATTGATCCGAATTTCTCCTTTTCAAGCTTCGTTTTATATCATTCTTGTCAGTCGAAACGAAACGTGATTTACTACACGACTCAGATCCACTCAAATTATTCACGAATAAGCGGGTTAGTGCACGCAGCGAGGGAACTATCTGTCCTGCTGCTATATTGATAGATAGCTGTTCTTACGGCTGAGCCCTAAATAGATAATCTTTTGTCTTAAGCCTGGTTTTCACTTGCGTCGGAATCGGAATCGGAGTCGGAATCGGAGTCGGAATCGGGGTCGGAGTCGGAATCGGAGTCGGAATCGGAGTCGGAATCGGAGTCATAAGCAGCTTAAGACGAAGTAAAAACCAGAAAATGGAGTCGGAATCCGAGTCATAAGCGCGTCGGAGTCGGAATCGGAAGGATCAGAAGGTTTCCATTTTCTTCCGATTCCGACTCCGATCCTTACGATAAGTGAAAACCAGAATATCGGAATCGGAAGCAGAAGCAGAAGCAGACAACCAATCACAATGCTGTTACCCAGGCCCTCTCCAATGCAAAAACATCTAATCAAGGCTTCTGCATCCGATTCCGATTCCGCTTGTGACAATCGGTTTTCACTTTTATTAACTGCTTATGACTCCGATTCCGACTCCGATTCCGATTCCGACGCAAGTGAAAACCAGGCTTTATGAGTCATTCAAGTGAGGCTATCAAGTCAATACAGTGCATAATAGCTCATTTGCATCTCATCTCTGTTACTCGGCGAGTAACAAGACAAACCCAGCTGTACACTAGAACTTATTTTAATTATTCCCTAAGTCAAACTAACTTACAGTTTAGTAAGCAAATTCTAATGAGTGAGTAACCTAAACTCAGCTATAACTGCCTAAAGTTTTAGTCTTGCCTGATATAGCCTGAGTATCTTGAGTAGTACTTGCTTGAAAGACTTCCTGTTCTTCTTCTGTATAACTCTCTTGAAACTAAACTCACTCCTGAACTCACTCCTGTCTCCTATTTATATGTTTGACAAAGATTCGAGAACGTTCTAGTGTAATCTAAATGACGTAATGTTCTATTTTTAGAATCTCTAGAATATTCTGTTACAAAATTACTTTATCTTTCTAGAACCTTCCAGAACTATATTTCTATTTCTTCTGAATTATCCAGAACTTTCTAGAACTCATTATCATATTTCTTAGAACATTCTTGAACTATCTGTTTACTTCTTGGAAACTAAATGGAACTCTTTAGAAACTACTAAGCATGAGAATAGGCACGTCGGCCCTCATAACATCTGCATGCATCGTAATAATAGAACATATTATTATATCCACATCCACTGGATATGAACAATCGCGTGCTCTGATTGGTTCCTCTACTACTAGGATATCAACTCATATCCCGTGAGTAGAGAAGTAAACAAAATGGCGAAGCACTTTGCCGACGTTATTTCGTTTTTTAAACTTGAAAATAATTAAAATTCTGATATTTCTCACAATCCAGTGGATGTGGATATAATAAAATAATTATTCCACTCAATCTCGTCGTACATGGCTAATAGCCGACTCGGCGCGCAGCGCCTCGCCGGCTATGAGCTCATGTACGACTCGATTTCGTGGAATAATTGTTAAATATACCGTTTTCTCAAGGTTGCGTGCGCATCCAATCTTGACGAGCCACAAAACTGAAAAACGCAAATTCAATAAAATTGAGAGGCAAATTTTATATTTAAAGAGGAGAATAATCAATTTTATAAATTGTCATTGAAAAATTTCAAAGAAATGTATGAATTCTCATTATAAAGCTCCTGTTCTGGTACTGTATCGTGGCCCGTCAAATTTCTTGGATTGATGAGCGCGCAACCTGGAGTAAAGGCTCTATATAACTAGCTTACTACATTTTTTAAGGCCTACAATCCGTACGTGCGAGCAACAAGAGAAACACGTAGACCCAGACTGCTGTTAAACTATTTTTAATTTACTTAAGAGCTGGTTAGATACAACGTAAGACTCCTAACCTAATCTTAATTCTAACCTAATTCTACTTAAAGCTTATCTTAGCTTGCCTGGAAGGTTTGACTTCTTGCTTGACTTGTCTTGACCTTGGACTTCTTTTTCTTCTTCTGTGTTCTTCTTCTGTTGTGACTTCGCTAAGACTGAGTTGGGAACTGGGAGCTGAACTCCGGTCGACGAGAGTTCCTTATACACCTGTTTCAAAAGTCGTTGTCACAGCCGAAGCAACAGTCAACACTCCAAGGCCGCAAAGGATTTCGGTAATTTTCTCCTAAATCATGTTTGCAGTACTGGTATTTTCCGAAATATTCGGTTTAACACCTGAACTACCACGACTGCAGCTTGCCAGAAATATATATCACAAATGCATGCAATCAAAATATACTCTAAATGAATTAATTTTGAGAAAAATTACCGAAATCCTTTGCAGTCTTGGAGTGTTGACTGTTGCCTTCAGCTGCGACAACGATTTTTTAAATTGGGTGTATATGTGTTGGCAGACCTTCCAGAACATTCTAGTATTTTCTAACATTACGTAATCTTCTATTAATAGACTTCTAGAACAGTCAAACTTACAATCTTTCTAGAACATTCTAGACTAACTCTAAAGACTTACAAATAAAATGGAAGTTTCTAGAACTATCTGTTTACTTCTTGAAAACTAAATGGAATTTTCTAGAAACTACTAAGCATGAGAATAGGCACATTGGCCCTCATAACACAGTTGAGCCCGCCGCAATGAGAGAATCTTTTGTTTTAAGAATCCGGGTCAATACAATGCATAATGACTCATTTGCATCCATCTGCATGCATCCGTAACAGCTATTAAAATCTCCTAGAAAAGCCGCATTAATCCGCATCAACGTGCTTTTTGTCACACGTTTTGTGGGTTTGGCAAACGGCTAATGATTTATATTTGTTTCCGTTCACATGACAAGTTGGCATTAATTACAGTCGACCATCGGTCAATGATCGTTTCCACGGGTGCCAAGAAGTTCAAGTACGAATGAATGCGTGTTTACGAACTAAAAAAACAACAGATAAGCTCAGAGCTGCTATTGTTGTACACAAATAACAAAAATATGCGCAATTAAATTGGAAGACTTGGTAGAGTTATCCGATGACGTACGACTTCAATCTGTTTCAGTATAGTTTCCGAGACGTTTCCTTCCTCCAACTGATGTTTAATTCATCTTGCCTAGAAACGGAAACAAAACATGGCTGGGTCTATGTAGACAGCTGGAGGTAACGTGACATTACCCCCAGTAATAGAAACATTTTCCTTATTTAGCCCAACGGCTACTGATAAATTAACTGACTTTGTATTCAAGACCGTCGACTCACGTGACTGAGGAAGCAATATCGTTATGACATCGTTATCATTTTATCGTTGTACGTGCTATCTTTATTTTTCATTTATTTCGCTGTGCATGTCCTGTTGCTTCGTGTTAATTCGGTCAAAGGTTTTTCGGAACTACGTAAAGATGACTGAGTGAGATTAAAGGAATGGAAGTGGACAAATTTGTTATTGGCTAGAATGAAATTCAACTTTATTGAAATTTAAAGAGAAACTTCTGCATAAAATCTATTTTTTAGTTTAGTTTTTCTTTCGAGTGTTACCGTCATCTTTAGGATAATTTTGGTAATGAACTTTAGACATGTCGAAATAATACGCGCCTCAAATCACGTGTCACATACTCTTTTGAGCCAAGTCTCAGCAGTTTAATGGAGCATATAAATCAAAAAGTATGTAAAAGCAGAACAAAATATTGAAGACAGAAATATTTCTTATGAAGAAAAGATGTTATCAACTGCGAGAAAAGCGGACCAAAAGGCTTGTTAGTTGAGCATAGTTATAGAGGGCCTATAAGACAAAAACTTCCTGTCCCACCTCTCCCATATATGTTTTGTTTACCACATTCAAATAAACAAAGAGCAATAAAGCTCACTGGAACTTATTTCTCGTCGTTTCCAAAATCAACCGAGTGTATTTTTGTCATGTTTCATTTTTGACTTTCTAATGGAATTATTTACGCCGACGAAACTCTGAATATCTGGTAAAATTCTATTTGTAGAATAATTGAGGTTTCAATGTGGGGTTGGACGGTCCTATTAGTGAGGGCTCTCCCCGAGGAACATCGGTCGAAACCGAAACAAAGGATGTGTAAAAGCTGTGAACTAGTGAGCGTCAAAACGCTTAATTTAGACTCCAAAGCTACCTAAAATACAAATTGGCATTCGTTTAGTTAATATGGTTTTACTCCTTATTTCTTGCATGATGTTTGATATTTGCCCCCCGGTCGAAGTATTTTTCTAGCATCAACTAGCCATAGATGGTCCTTGCGTACGTGCTTCATTTACGTACAAAGAAGGTAATTTGATACCGTTGCCATAACAATACATCATTACTAAAAATATCAGCCAATCAGGAACTAGGGGCGGTTATATAAAACTATTTGTTCAAGTAGTGTGACAGGAAGATAGGGTATTGCGAAAGGGAAGCGTGAAATAGGAATCGAATACTAGAAACGAAAGCTCGCTTTGAACTAAGAAAGAAACTATAAAAATGCCTCCAATTCCAAACTACGACAGTTCAAGTGCTCCTTCTGCAAGAAAAATGAAGACCACTGAAGAAAAAATCGCGCACGAGTTGGCGAAGGACTTCGTAAATTTCAAGCTTGGGAAAGGTACACGACTCAACACTAAAACTGCGACTCTACTCCGTAAGCTAAGTACAGAAATAGAGAAAAAACATGAACCTTTATTCAAAAATATGTGTGATCGTTTAAATATAAACGAAAGAACTGCTCCTCAAACCTTCGTGGATGTCGCGGATGAGATACTCAGTACGGACATCAACTGGGGAAGAATAGTAGCTCTTTACACATTCGCTGGAAGAGTCGCAGTTTATTTTCAAGAACATGACATCGATTCGGGTGATATAGTATCGACCTGGCTAGGCAATTATATGGCTGGGAAATCTGAATGGATTCGAAAAGCTGGTGGCTGGGTAAGTTAACTTTCATTTTATTTAAAGACTTCCTGTTGATGCCGTTATACGATTCCTAGAATTTACGGATTATTTTTTTATCAGTAAAAAATATAAGGTTAAGTTGAGATTGGTTTCATTTGGCTTCGGTTTTTCCTATTTTCTTGAGTCTGTTGTGAGAACCAAGGATTTTTGGAGGATTTTTTGAAGTTTTAAGTGTTGAAGGGCTGTTTCGTAATCGAAGGAAGATTTCAAGACTGGTTTCATTCATTTTTAAGGTTGTTTGAATAATTCATAGTATCCGCGGGTGGCCATATTTACCTCGGTATACCCCTGACAGGAAACCCATTTCAAAGAAGGCTTCTTTAGTAATAGGAAATGCTTTGGAAATTCCAAAAGAATGATTTTACTTGAAAATATTTCCCATCCCTTAATGAAACAGTCACTTCAGCGACAAGACTTCAAAGCGTTGTAAGCAGAGCAGCAGGCAGTAGCGAGAAGGAAAGGTCCAGATTTGTCTTTGTTTTGTGACCATAAATGGAAACTACGGCATCTTGAACATTTCAACACTTCCTGGGTTTTCGGCAAGATTCCAGAACTCGAAAAAATAAAACATGGCCTTCCATTTCTTTTAAAACGTGTGTTCTTAACGCAGGAATAATCTTAATATTAGCATTTCAATGGTTTCTTTGAAATCGAAAACTTCCCACAGAAACCATTAGACGTAGAGTTTTTGTTTCCTACACTTTCTTAGAAATCCATTTTTCAGTTTTTAGTCGGTAAATCTATAGAATACGTGTTTTCATTTTTATTTTGATATTTTAAGCTTAATTCTGAACTTTTTTACTGATAATATTTTTATTGTACGGGCTATTTTAAGATAAAATTTCAGTAATTTTGTTGACACCAATTAAAGTTATGCATGAAATTGCGAGAATTTTCTTACTTTTTCTTCATTTTTCTTTAAATTTCGTGATGAATTTGGTTTTTTCGTCAAATCAAACTAGAAAACATCATATACAGTATATCTTTTAGATTTTGTGTTATGTAATATAAGGGTGTATGTTGAGCAATCCTTGGATGTAATGTTAACTTGCTTGCTGGGGCAAATAAAGGCTCAAGAATCAACAAATGCCAACATGTTTTCCAACTTGCTTATTCCTGCAATGCTAGGTATCATATCTCTTCACAGAGCATTTATGTAAGAAAATAGTTGACTAATGAGAACATACAACTATATGGAACTAATGTATTCCAATATTTATCAAGCAGATATTTGTCAATAGTGTTCTAATCATCTTCTCTTTTTTTATTTATCCAGGAGGCCTTTGATGAACAATTTAAAGACATACAAGAAGAGAATGAAAAATTCTGGTGGAATGGGCTGCTTTGTACAACACTTGGGCTTGGAACATTGGCAGCTGTATTGTATGCAAAGAGTTAGACATCAAGCAAGCTAATAAAGACTATATTTATTACTTATATGAATGCATAAGGTACATTAACCTTTCACCTGATGATGTTGTCCAGTCTTCACAGACTTGTCTATGCTATATTGACATTTTGGATAGCTCATACACAAGCATGCCAAGAAAGAGTATGCAGAGAAATGTGATAACACAGGCTCAAAGTCCTGTCACCAATATTTCTAGGAAATCTAGAAGAACAATGTTGTCCCAGCTTCCAAGAAGCTATGAATATCAACAAAGAATATATATGTATGGCCAAAGGTCAAATGACATAGATATAGTATGTATAGGGGCAGTACATGTTGCCATGCCATACCATGTGACATTTGATTCTGGGCATAATTTAGACTGTCTAGGCTGCAAGTGTTTTTGCAATGTTTTCCAAGTAAGAAACGTGCTTGTAGAACCCAGAAATCTAGAACTTTCAGGCTGGATCTTAGATTTAGTTTTTTAAACTGTAAATTTGTTATTGGTTTTTAAAGAGTCTAAATAAAGCTTGCAACTTTTATAGATAGTTAAATAAATTCCATTGGTGATTGAAAAAGTACAGTTTCATAAACTCAAACATACTGTCACTGTTTATATCATTTAAAATATGCAACATTTGCATATCAATGAATTGTTAAGGGGTGGCATGACAATAGTACAAAGCTCAAAAACATGATGTACCTTGTTAATAGTATCTTTGTACAAAAAACAAGACATCACATTACAGTTCACAAGGTACATCCTTTACAGCCATTATTGGTTTTGGCATTTCTACTGATACTGGACCATTAATGCTAAGAAGACTAATTTATATATGTATATACAAAAAATAGTTATTGAACATAAATGAATTGTGTATAACTATGGGAAAAAATAAAACAAATTGTCTACAAACTTGATGGTGTTAATTTTTGTTCATTTCACTAGCACTTGGGTGGATCAAAAAGATTATTAAGAGAAGAGGTTTGAGTACCCTGGGTTTTATAGGCTCTCTCATTCCAGTGCTTCTCGGCCTCTGGCCTTACACTCTTTGGCACCTGTGCCATCACATGCTGATACAGAGCACATGGTTTGTACAACCTTGAAAACTCCTTGAATTCTATTTTTCCTTGAAAAGTCCTTGAATATATTGGCAAAAAGTCCTTAAGAAAACTTAAGTTTTTCAGTTTTTTCTATGTTTTCATTCTTCAATCCAATAGACCCTTATCACACTAGTGTGACATAAGATATTTGATTTATTGGAAAATGAAGTTTACTATGAAATTGGTCACATTGATTATAGTAAAACTGCAAAGTTTCATAAAGATTGGCCTCAAACTGACGAAATTAATTTTTGAATGTAAGAAATGTATTGTGGATGGGCATCACATGCCTGGCAAGCCTCATTATCAGGCTAGACACATTTCCTTGCAAAAAATTCACAAAAAATGCTTAGTTTTAAAAATATTTTCATCAGTCTAAAGGCAATCTTTATGAAACTTTGCAATTTTACTATTTTCAATGTGACAAATTTGATAGTAAACTCCTTTTTCAGATAAATCAAAATATTCTATAATGTCATGCTAGCATGATAAGGGTCTGTGGCACTATAACCTCATTTTTATGTTGCAAAAGTAATGTGGGGTGGGCCAAGTACGTGCCAGTTGGTTATCTTTGGTTCTTGTGAATTAGCAGTCAATTAATCAATCTTTACAGCTCAAAACAAGTCCTAGAAGAATTGCTGACATGTAATGGTAACACAAAATTGAACAGAAACACTGCTTAAGATGGAGATAATCTATGTTGCTGTCCTTGAAAATTTAACATTTGCCCTTGAAAAATCCTCTTTTAAGTGATACTATATTTTTAAACTTGGCAAAATCAAAAATCTGGATACTGGGAAAGTACAATTATTTCAATTGAAAATTCTCAAGAAAACTATCACACTGAGCAAATCTAGAGTAAACATAAAAATTCTCGGCAGAAACTCGCTTGAAGAGTTGGCGTAATTTTACGACTTTTGCATACGTTCATGAAGGTTTGTATCAGGACGAAGTTTTCCGGCCGCCCCTTTGTTCAATTCCTGGATCCGCCCCTGACTTCCTAAACCCGATAAAACTTCCTCATGGCATCATTTATACCCGTTTTTCCTGTCCAAATCGTTATGCTGTCCGTTCTGTTAGTAGTGTGCGTGTTTGTCCTTGAAGTGTCTGTCTGTCTGTGGGTCCAAGAAAAATCAATAGAAACACATAATAATGCGATACAATCGGCTGCAAAATATTGACTATATGATTGATTATTCAATCATAAATGATTATATGTATAATAATTGTTCCTATATATTAAAAGGAATGACGCATGTGCCTGTCCATCTGTCTGTCCGTCTGCATACGTGTCTGTCAACGGACTGCGCGTGCGTCATGCATCATATCGAGACTTCCTGACATCACGCGTCTTTCATATACTAAACGTTTTGTAGAGCACGAGACAAAGCTTACATATAGAGAAGAAGACTTTAGCTAAAGTTCAAAAAAAGCTAACAAACCCATTTATAAATGATCTGGCCTCGGAACTGAAATCCAAGGGTATTAGTAACTGCTATGAGCCACTTAGTTATCAAAATAATCGTCATTTTTGGTCTCTTTTTCCTGACTTTCTTCGCTGCCATCCTTCCCTACAAGATCGGTCATGGCGGCCCTGGAAGAGTTGATTGTAGACGACGCCTTTTATCCTACTGTAATTGCTTTGCTGGTGGAGTGTTCCTAGCTACAAGTCTCCTTGATTTACTCCCGATGATACGAGAAAAGTTTGAGGCTGTGTTCCAAGAGAGTAATTCCTCAACAGTGTTTCCCGTGGCGGAGTTTACGACTTGTATTGGATTTTTCCTTGTTCTGGTTATCGAGCAGATCATTCACTCTTTTCATGAAAGTTCAATATTCCATGGACATGAAGATGCCGAAGCTAAGAAACCGTTGTTGAATTCATCAGCACATCGACATGTGCACTCACAAATAACTGAGGGCAGCAATGATTCTTTTGCCACGGGGACTGCCCATGCGAACGCTACCCAGAATAGAATACAACAGCAAACAGAAGGTGCAGGTTCTATTCGAACCTACATTCTCGTGTTTGCACTGTCTTTGCATTCAGTTTTCGAAGGCCTTGCTTTAGGATTGATTGTAGAGCTGGATCGACTTGCACAGGTCGCTGCTGCAGTCTGTATCCACAAATCTATAATCGCATTTAGTCTTGGAGTGAGTATGGTACAGCATCAGATGGGAATCGGTACAATTGTAAAGGCTGCTTTGATATTTTCTATCATGGGTCCCATAGGGATTGGCATTGGAATAGGTGTACTAGATTCATCCTCTCAGTTCGGCAGTAATCTGGCATCTGGGATTCTTCAAGGAATTGCAAATGGCACATTTATATTTGTGACTTTTTTTGAAATCCTGCAAAGTGAGTTATCAAGACAAGGGAATAGGCTTCTGAAGGTGTTGTTTATGATCATTGGTTATTCCATAGTTACTGGATTGTTGTATTATGCAAACTACCTGGAAAAGGAGTCCCATGAAGTTGATGACCTACACCCAACCAAGTCAGGACTGCTTGATATACTGTAGATCTGTCTCAGCTATGAAATGAGGTATTTAGGAAGCATTCATTTTTTAACAGGGGGCAGGAGGAATCAAGAGGTCGGTCACCTAATTTTTACCCAGTCAAAAGGGGTGAGTCATCTTTTATTTTCTGTACTTATCTCTGAAGGGTTAGGGTTTAATCAGTTGCATAATGGGGGAGGGGTGGTTAGTAAACCAAAGTTAATACAGGGGCTGAAAACTTTGATGCACTTGTTAACTGTAATTCCTCCAGCTCATCCCCCTGTTAAAAAAGGAATGCTCTCTTATTGGATTACAAATTCCATTTACACAATCTATTCGTCTTTCCCTTTGCATCAATTTATGCCAACGTAAGGGGGCATTAATGACCATCTATTTTAACATTGATCATGTCTGGAAAACACCAGCCTTGAACTCTGCTTTAAAAATATAATTCATTATAAAAATTGAAGAACTGTGATTAATTTGAAGAAACCTTATGATTGCCTCAGTGGGAATTCAGATGAAGAAGCCATAGTTTTTACAGTAGTAAATGTATTATCAGGGCATTGAAACAAATTTTCTACAAGAATGAAGTTTATGGCAATCAACATCAAGAGAAAGATGCATATGTGATTGAAAATTTCTCATTCTTTTTCAAAATCTTAAAGCTCTAGTAAAGTTTTAAAATTGAATGAAGGCTAGTAATATATCCCTAAAAACTGACTAAATAATATTTCTATTTGTGCCTAGAAAAAGGAAACCTTAATTAGTAGTTCAGTGCTTATGGGATTTGTAAGGTTTTCTTCAAAAGCAGGGAAAAAATCTGTAAATCCAAATATAAAATCCAAAGGAATTATCAAAGAGAATTTGTTTAAGCCTATTAGGATCACAAGCAATTGGCGTGGTGATTTAGGAATTCAGACTTAGATGGAAAATATGACATGGTAAACAAATGATTGTTTACCCCAAATAAAAAGAAAATTTTGAATATTTTTTTATTAATTAAACAAATTATTGACCTTTGTCATTCTGCTAATTTTTGCTTTTGATACTGCATGCATGAATTGCATTTTTTCTTAGGTCAATTATAGGGACATAAATACATACATGTCTGAGCAGACTGTAAAATATGAGTCCAAGGACATCCTGTGCTGGAACTACAACACTGTACAGTTTTTCTTGCACTGAAGCCACAATTCTAGACCAGACATCTATTTTCTTGGCTTCATCAATCAAAATTTTCATAATCCAAACTAAAAGATCAGGTAATGATTAGAGGGGGGGGGAGGGGGGTTTGGTACTGCTGCAAGTAGAGGAGGCATTGCTTTTAATAGCTGAAAAAGGGGCAAGTTAGATTTGTGTGAACATTTTAGGGGGTTTTGGGCTCATCCATGTTTCATGCAATGCAGCATGAGGAACACATTTTCTGCAGTAGACAGGAGTAGGGATTCACCAGCCCACCCCTCCCCCTTTAAAAATGTTTGGTCCTTCAGTAATTTGATAAAAGTTCAAACACCATGAATAGAGTTTTTTGGTTACATCTACCGATAATACAGTTTTTATTCATTTGATATCAAAATTGCAGTTTTAGCTAGATGAAATTTTTGGATACACACATCAATAGTGTTCCTTGCCACTGCTCCAAGTGCTGCTGTAAGTGCATACTCAAGGGGTGAAAAAGTGAGACCATGGGTTGTAAAAATTGCTATATCTGATTTGAATTTATCTAATCAAGCATGATTTTCATTGAATATCCAAGTTCACATACCATCAAACTAAATCCAAATCAAATACAGCTATTTCAAAAAGGTTGGTGAACGTTTTGTTGCATGTTTCATGTTGCATACCAAGCCCAAAATGCACTATGGATTATATGTAAATATTGTTATAAAAGTCATGAATAATTAATGAGCAAAACACAATAGAAAATCACAACCATGTCAGAGTCTTTAAATTGGATAAAGAATCGTCCTCATTTGCATTCCACTTGGATTTTCTCGTCAAAAATTACTCAGTTCATTTTAAAAATCAGTACAACATAAAGATACAGCTCTAGACAATTTTTCATAAGTGATATAAAGTATTCACAATCAACCTTTATGGGCATAAAATGGCTCACCTGCGGCTCACCATTTTAAATGCCCATAAAGGTCTCCAGCTCATACTTTATATATTATTTATCAGTACATACAGAAGAAAATTTGCTGGCTCCATATAGCAAAGAGTTATCATCATCATCATCATCTTCCTACTTTGCACCTCGTGGTGCATAAGGCCTCTGTTATGTGCCTCCACTTTTCTCGGTCTACTGCATCCTTCCTCGCCTCCTCCCATGATTTCCAACCTCCTTCCTCCCTCTCCTTTTCTACCGTTCTCCGCCAGGTGGTCTTTGGTCTTCCTCTTCTTCTTCTCCCTTCGGGGGCCCATGTCAAAGCGGTTACATCATCATTGTTCTTGTCTTTCCTGAGTATATGGCCTATCAATTTCCATCTTCGTCTCTTTACATCCCTGCTCAAAGGCTCCATCTCCACTCTCTCTAGTAGCTCTTCTGTACTAACATGGTCCTGCCATCGCACTCCCAGCATCCTTCGTAGGCATTTGTTTTGGAAAACATCGATTTCTTTGTCATCACTTTTATTCATCTTCCATGTTTCACAACCATACAACAATACCGGCACCACCAACGTTTTGTAAAGCTTCAGCTTTGTCCTTCTTGTGATACTTTTAGAGTTCCAAATTGCTTTTAGTCTTACAAATGCACCTCTTGCTTTCGAGAGTCTGTTCCTTAGATCTTTCATTCCTCCACCTTCTTTGCACACTTTAGCTCCTAGGTATGTGAATTCTTCTACTTCTTCAATATTATTTCCATTTATTGTGATTCTTCCTTGACTCTTTGCATTAATCTTCATTATCTTTGTCTTTTCCATACTGATCTTAAGTCCTACTCTCTTAGATTCTTCATTTATCCTTT
>JAAAQI020126560.1:0-14430 GCA_011800005.2 Stichodactyla mertensii
TGGGGGGGGGGCCTAAAATTTTTTCAATCAATCTGGGGGGGGGGCCCGAAAAATTTGAAGGCTATTTGGATCACAGGCATTTTTTCCCCCCCCCCCCCCCCCCCAACTTAAATGATGACCGGTCCCAAAAGTGTGTAAAATAAGTAATATTTTTTCACACAAATGGCAAAATAGGAGGTCTGAATATATTGTTGACTGTGGCTAGATAAATATATGGGAAACGGGAAGAGGATGGAAATCTATTTAGATGTTACTTGCTGCGCACAAAATACAGGGAAGCAATGATTTGGAATCAGAGTATGGTAACTATAGCATTGAAATGGCTTCCTGATTCTTAGTTGTATCAGAAATAGGAAAACCACGAAGCGCAACAAAAGACTGCTTTAAAATGATCTACTTTAATACACTTATTACATTGCACTGAGTTGGCTTCTCGCTAATTATTTTCGTGCGTGCGCAAATAAGGAAGCCATTTGAAAGCAGAATTGATTTTTTTGTGACATTAAAATGGCCTTCCGTATGGCATGCGTAAAAAACGCTGGGATTAATTAGGAATGGAGGATAATTACATTGTGGCACTTCAATGGCTTTCCGGGGGTCGGGTGCGCGCAAAAGTATTTACACGCTTTAGAAAGCGTCAAAGCTAGCTGATTTAGGATTTCGCAAGGAAATACTTACCACCATTTTATAGATGGAGTCCACGATGTGAAGCATTTCTTCTTTGGTTATGTAACCATCGTCATCTAGATCATACAATTTAAACGCCCCTACAGATAAATTCATAAAACGAAAATCGTCAACTTTAAAACTATGAAAATGGCATTATTGCACAATTAAAGGCTGAATTACATGCTGTGTAATTTTCTCAGCAACTTTTCTCACGATCTTGAAAACGTAGCGTTGTAGGTTACCGAGGTGAGGTGTTACACTGCAACACGATCTCGGCAACTTAAAACCGCGATTTTTCACCAAGGAAGGCTGAGGAGAACTCGTAAAAACCGCCCTCTTGATTACGAATGTGCGCAGGTGCTTTGAAAAATAAGTATTAAAATTTGCAAGAAAAGTTGCTGGAGGGGCGATACACTGTGAGACGACGTTGCTGCAATCTGTTGCAAAAAGTAGGCTGACTGAGTTCTACTTCGAGCAACGCTGCGCGCAATTGCGGGACAATCTGTTACAGAAGAAGAAGAAATTCTAAGAAGTCGAGAAAAAAAGAAAAGAAAAATCTTTCAAAAATACTTTTCTTGTGTGCGCCGTAGTAAAAATCCTCATTTTCGTATTCTATTAAAGGTGTTAAAGGCAGAACGATCAAACTCTTGTCAGTGTATTTGCTGCGCTCCGCTATCAAAACGTCAGCAAAGCAGACTGAAGGCTTTTTAAAAACAAAAAAATCATTACTTTTTTTTTACCGAGCTAATTTTGTCTCGATAACAGATTTTTCCATCTCTTTGCTCAACGTTTTAGCCCGCCAGTTCGGCGCCTTTGCAAAACAGTTTGTTAAAATCACGCTGAGCAGGAGTTGACAACAAGGCGGGAAAGTGGATCTTGAGGTTTTCCCGCCCTTTTGTTAACGCGTACTAATAAAAGCTGTATTTCCAAGGCGCCGAACTGGCGAGTTAAAACCTTTGAGTCAAGAGATCAGAAAGGCCTACCTCTAGACAAAATTAACTCGGTAAAAAAAGAAATGATATTTTTGTTTCTGAAAAGCCTTCATCCTGCTTTGCTGATGTTTGATTTGCTGATGACAGACATAGTGTGCCGTTCTTTCTGAAAATCGTCCAATCACCGGTGACGTCAGTTAAAATAGTAAATAGTCGCCATAGTAACGATCTTGAAAATTCGTGGGGTGGGGGGGGGGGGGGGGTACTTTAGCAGAGAATGGGTGAAGAGACAGGCGATTGTATCATCTTTCCTCCCTGATCTCCCCGATTGGCTAACCGTTTATTCGTAGGTTTAAATTTGTCAGGGGCTGTTTATATGAAAGCGAGTTGTTCCTGCTAGCCGGGATAACTCTTTTGTTTTTTGTCCCCAAGATCAAAGGAGTTATCCCGGCTAGCAGGGATAACTCGCCTTCATATAAACAGCCCCTTAGCCCGCCTGAAATAGCATACAACTTATAGGTGACGTCAACTGTTCGATAACCACTCTACTGGTCGAGTGTATCTTGAAATAGAACTAACTGAAGACAGTTCATCCCATTCCACATTCCACATAGTCAAAACTAAACAGGAAATTCGTTTGTTATATATAGACTTTATAATGGATGACAAAAAGTGCTTAAGAACGGAATTCAACATCAATAACTTACACTGTAGTTTCTCGTCAATGCTTCCTCGAGATGTCACTGATAACGCACATATAAACTCTCTAAACTCAATGTGTCCATCCTGAAAAAAATTCTTTTTACACTGAAAAATAGCTGTTTTGGATTATACGTTTTGGGGGAGAAAATAAAAGCATAGAATAGTATTAATAAGTGTTTGTTTTCCCCTGTAAAGTGTGAATGAATACCCACGAATGACGCACTTAGGGTATCAATTTTTTATTTTCGAGTCTTAATAATACTAGGTTTCGCTCTCAAAACCACATACCATATTTCATAAAGTGAAAACCCCTTCAGTTGACACTTTTTAATGAATTGATATCATTTTTCAAGGTGAAAAAGGCTTCAACAATGACAATATCTCCAAAGTCTCATCCAAAAGTACCATTTCCTTGTATCATGTGCGTGGCTTTATTTCGTCATTTCACTGGATCAGGTTCAAAACAATACGAAAAAGTTTATCTTGTTAACCGTACGAGTTAATCTTATAAATTTTTCCTTTTTTATGTTGTCGGCTACAATCGTCCTAATGTCATCTTTATTAATTCATTCATTTTTTCGTAGATTTTAAATTCTTTATTATTCAAAAAGAAGAAAAATATATTTAACTATTTAAGATGTTGAATTTTAAATGATTAAGACCACGTTTATCGCTTCAAGCATACGGCTTCTCCTGTCAAAATTCGTTTTATAAACTTCCATTCCAAAAAAACTTATTTAAAAACTCAACTCGAACGTTCTAAATATAAAAAGTAATTAAATAAGTATTTATGTGTCCTTTTGTTGTTGTGTAATTATGTTGTAGCAGGAGATAGGGCGCTGTAAAAAATTGAAGATTTTAAATTTTGTATTAAGAACAGTTGGAAGCTATAAACAAGATTGTTTTCCTTTCTCCTCGTAGCCACAATTTAGAAAGAACAATACCTCTTCCATAGAGGGAATTGTATTTAGGATATATTGAAATGGTTTTATTTAATAGTTTTCTAAGCGTGTTTACCTTATTTTCATCGAAAACATTAAAAACAAACGAGGCGAACTTGGAAGAATCGCCATAAGGGAAAAACTGCTTGTAAATTTTCTGGAATTCCTAATGGAGAGAGAGAGGAAAAAAAGAAATATATACTATAATCAAATTACGTAAATAACTTATGTTCAATTTAACAAATTAAAAATTCATTCTCTTCTTTTAATAAATATATCACTAGAATTCTCAGAGTTCTCACACCTAAGTGAATTTAGAAATTCGGGATGGTTTTCAAAAAACTGTACTTGGGTCAATTACTGTAAACAAATGAGTTAAATGAGCCGAGCTGTTGTACTGTGATGGATCGATTTATTTTAAATGCCCACGTATTGGCAGGACAAATATGCAAAACAGCAGCAAACGGAGCTGAGCGCTAGCTCTTACCTGTTCAGTAAGACAGCCAGAAGGGCAGTCCTTTAGAAATCCTTTATACCTAGTTGTGCAAAGTTTAGAACAATTGTGACCAAGAATGTTTTATGGCGTGTCTACAGTAACTTACAGAATACAGCATAAAAGCAGTTGAGCCTAATCTCTTGTCTTTTTATCTCTCGTCGTAAAAAATACAAAGTTCTTTTCCAACCTACCATTGTTGGAGCTCTTTTTCAGTAACTAGACGTAAAAGAAAAGTTGTGAATTTATTAAATTAGAAGAAAATATGAAAACAGGTATTTGGAAAAAGTACAACAGGCAGAGATGTTGGTCCAGCTTGACTCAATGCAAACACGCACCGATTAGCCTAAAATACATCGATTGGCAAAGCTTTATGGTCACTTACAGTAAGTCTTGTGGACCAATTCTTGAATCAAATCCGGCTCCAATTTACTGCTTTTCTTTCCCATACCAGTGTTGTTGTCACTACAGTATTCCGAAAACTGTAGCAGCAGTCATATTTCCTTGATCGCTATCGCGTTTAGACCAACACGAACACTTGGCTTGCTGAACCGTGAAATGTAAATGAAAACATTGACGATCACCTTCCAATTATAGAAAAGGTTTCCGGTTGCCATAGAGATTACGACCTTTGAGTTGGCGTTAGCAATAATGATAAATTCAGACGATGCGGTTTGCTTATTTACGAAATATTAAGAATTAATGTCCATTGAGTATGAGCAGCTTAATATCTCAGTTATGTATATATTCAGAAAACCACCCTCGAGAATAACTATTCAAAAATTGTTGGAGGAGGTTATAAGGGCGACGCGCCTCAAAAATGAGGTTTTCGACATCTATGTGACCAAACATCCGAGATATCGAGGCCAAAAGTATGGGTTTTTGGAGATAAAATCACCGAATTCTGATATCAGGTTCTGCTTTATCATGTATTTTTGATTAAAAGGATTTTTTGGAGTTTGATTAAGCTTGTATTTTGGCTACACACGAACATGCGTGAGGCGTGGAGTGTATTTTGTTGCATCAATAACCCGATATCACTCAAAATTTAATGGCTTGGTCAGAGGTTGACGACGTGTAGCAAGTGGTTACGAAAGCGCACGAGAATTTTATGAAATAAGGAAAAAGAAAAGAAAGGAAGGAAGGAAGGAATGCTTCGAACATTCCACGACATTTTTTAACTGTTCAGATCATCTAGTGACTGAATTACACCGGTTCATTACAGTAAAAGCCCTTAGTTTGAAGAATGTCTGCATTCTAGTTCCGATAAGCTCTTTTTGACATGAATATGGGATTGATGGCTTTTATTAATTTGACATATTAATGTCAAATTCAATATAAATCAGTGTAATGGGATTGCAAACAAGATGTTTCGCGTTCATTTTTTGAATATTTTACGATGAACTAGCCAAATAGCTGGTATATTAATACTGTGGAATGATTAGCATGTGCTGGGGAATGGATTTTGATGCGGGAAGCTGGATAACTTAGGTTTCGCTGATAAAATCAAAAACGAATAAAAAAAATATAAATAAACAACCACCACCAAACAATTCGCCAAAACAAACAAACGAACAAAAGAGTAACAACGACAACAACAGCAAATAAATACATTAAAAAGAAAAGTCAATGATGGAAAAGGATTGATGAAGGAACAACGAAAAAGTAAATTAAAAAGAAAGCAAAGAGGAAGAAAAAAAAACAGAAGAAAAGAAAACTAGAAAGGACGGAAGGAAGATTAACAAGGAAATCGAAAATCAATGGGAAACAATATAAAAGAAATAAATAAAAATGATAACAATAAATAAATCGAAAAAAAAAGCGAAACAAAAGAGCCCCGGGAATCCTAAATTAAGATTTAATTAAATGTAAACAAAAGCAAAATAAAACAAAGTGATTAAAGATATATAATACAGCTAGAGTGTCGACTAAATCGATGAGACTTGTATACGAATACAGCTAGTCTTAAAGAATAAAACAGTCTTTTCACTTTTTTTAAGCCCGCACGAGTAAACAAGGCAATATTTTCACTTTTCTCCTAAAACCTTGAGGCTGTAAAACTGTTGGCTTTCTATCTAGTTAATTAGTTTTTAGGCGGTCTTGGTGAGAATCCATTTTCGAGGTTTGAATCATATTACACTGAGCTTTGGATCAAATCTATAATTCATTGTAGTTAATCACCAATTTATGTAATTGTACGCGGCAGAAAAAGAAGCTATACTCATTTTGAATGTAAGAGTTGAATATTCGCCTCTTTTTTACGAGACCGAAATCTTGTACAGACGTGGAAACTGCAATATTCTACCAATCCTTTGTGGAGTATTGACGTGTGGGGTAACCATCAACATTTATCAAAGGTATACTGATATTGAAAAAATATTTAAAAAGAATTTGAAAACCAAACTAATAAATACGTTAAAGTAACGAGAAAGGCGTTGAAATATCTACAGTTTTGAATACAATCCTTTATATTTAGACTAGAGGGCGCTGCATGCGACTTCAGTACGCCTTTTATTCAGTGTTTGCCATTTTTCTGATTAAGAAAAATGGGGAAAAACGTCTTTGAAAGAAGATTCTCTGTTACCAAAAGTAGTTTTACAACAGCTAACAATACAATGGCTTCCCATTGTTTTTAGCGCGCGCGCCTCTCCAAATTCGGTACGGCAAGACTTTGGAGTTTTACCTACCGTATTTTCCTATCTTTTACTACTATAAATCAGCTCTTTCATCTGAATCTCAATACACGTGTCATTCCAGACTCGATGTCTGGGCTAACTTCCTGACTACGATGACGTTTTCATGATACATGAAGATCAATATTGAATATCTATAATGACTATTTGCAACAAACTACCCTTGACTTGTGGTTCTTTAGAGTTGTTTTTCATCACTGAGTTCAGAGTTAATGTAAAAAATAAACGGTTCAAACGAAGACATCTTGACGTCTGTCGAAGCTGACGCGCGCGTCCTCTGGCGTGAGGCATTCGGTAAAGACGACGGAAGTAGCCGTGAAGAGCTTTAGGATAGCGAGTCTATAAAACAATCCTTGGTTAGAAGTTACATGTCCACACAGGCTATTTCAAGAGGCGCAAATTTCATTAATTTTCAATTAATCCGAATCAAAGAGAGCCGACCATAAAATTATATGATAAGGCTCAAAAAACTTCAGGCTATTTTGAGTTAGTCAAGACACTCGATTAGAAAGAAGATGACCAACATATGACTAAGATACTGTGGGTCTATTTATACCGTGCCCTGGATCAAATGAAGCCTTAAATACAGAAAGTGATACCACTGGATGTTATACTAGAAAGGACGCGCCGATACGCACGTAACATCCAAGGCTTCTAGCTCGAACTTAACTCCAAAGGTCTGAAAGACAGCGTAACGCAAAGAGAAATATCGCGAAACGAGACAAAGCGAAAACAAAGAAATATTTGAGAAATTCTCAAAGCTCTAATGGAACATATAAATAGGCACAGCGGTCAATTAGAGCCAACTTCAACATCATTTCAAAATACAATCTAATTTTGGTGATGTGAAGATTAGAGGAAATGGGGACGGGTGGTCTCCTTTTTTGAATCTTATCATATAATTCCCGGAAAAAGCCAGCTCACTGCCTATTTATAACTAAGTGTTAGAGTTTGCAGAGATAAATGTTAATAAATATCACTTATTCATCGATGACTCATGAAGTTATGATTCATAACTCGCGTTCTCTTTCGCTATCAGTCGAGAAAAAAGATCCATGATGACTTACCTTCCAGAGATTTTATTGATTTGCCAACTCCTTCTATCAAAACAATGGTCACATACGGTCTAACGTGGTTTCGACTACTATAATATTAAAAGCGATAAACTGTTGAAACTCGGAGAAATGTCGTAACAGGTGTAATCTCGAGCTCAAGGCTACAAATTTAGCATGGGTGTTTTTGATAAAGAATCAGCCAGGGAAGAGTCATTTTCGTTTAAGGGAAGGCTTTTCACATGCCGACGAGGGAAAAAAAGTCTTATTTCCTCATGCTTCTCAGTTGTTTGGTCTATTTATTTCCCCAGCTATAAGTAAAAAAACTGTATTCGACATGCACAGAGCTTAAATTAATGATTTAACAAGATATTGTGAAACTGCTGCCCATGTCATTGTATCAGTCGAAAACGAAGACAAAATAATAGTATTAAACGATACTTCTTAAATATTCATCGACAAGACCACGGAAGAATCGAATGAAATCAAGAGAAAACTGTGCCGATAATTTCATCAAAATGTTTATTAACTATCCTCGACATAGGTTGAAAAATAGCTGGATATTAATTAAGGATGTGGTCTGGTGAGGTTTTGAATGTAATTCAAAATAATTTTTAAGTTGGAAACTTTTTTGTCGCGAAAATCACGAACACAGAAGCCCGGCTATTTCTCAACGACATGGGGGATTTAGGTATTTTTATCCCGGATTTGATACCTGGCCTGAAAGACGTATTTATCTCGCGTAAGAAACTTTCTAGAGAGTTCTGCTCTTAGTTAAACGATGACTTTTTCAAACAGGATACGATTCTTTTAGCAAGAAAATAAAGTTTCAAAGATGAAGTGACAAAAGTAACTGAAATTGTAAACTATATTTGAATCATGCAGTGAAGAGGAATGATTGAAGATTATATCTGTTTTCTTTTTCTCGATAATGACAGAGTACTGATTTGATTTCTACGACGGACTGTCGCCGTTGATTCTGAGGTTTTGATCAAACAATGCAATATCAAGCGCCCGTTATATTTGAGTCTATTATTATATGACGATTCGTAGACTGATTGCAAGATCTAAATTTCTATAAAACGCCACTGAAAAGATGAACTTAAAAGGCAAATAATGGCAGTGGGATTGCCTAATCTCGTTCCGAGAGTCTGTCCGGCTTTTTGATCAGCGGGTGGCGCCGGGAAAGACTCTGGGGGAATCAAATCTTTCACTGATTTTGATTGGCTGTTTCAAAACAATGGAAAACAACCGCGACTCGGCACTAACCAAAAGGAACGCGGGCTCTGACAATCAATGTGTCCCACTCCCTCTTACTCAGAGACTACGCTTGCGTACAGCGTTAGAGCAGTTTTCGTGTAGATGGTAAACGAATGGTACTGACCTACAGCACGTACGCGGTACGGTATGCGGTAACAGTGAAATGGCTTCCCATTGTTTTCGTTTGAATCTTCCAATCACAATGCGTACTAGGTACCCCTTTATGGTGCATGGGTAGACACATGGTGTGATTTTCCCGTTGCAAGGAACGTCGCATGGTGTTCCTGGTACAGCTACGGTGCAGCTAAGAATTTGTCTTGTCAGTCTTTCCACTCACAAGAAATGCGCTCCTATATCGTCGCAGAATTACTACGATAGCGCTTTCTGGCAACGGCGCGACGTTCTTTGCCAACATATGCCTCACTGGTATATCGCTGGTCAAAATACTCGCGTTCATCAGAAAAAGTTGCAGTGTTGTGCGCAACAGTTAAACTGTGTGTTTGGACCTTATTGCTTTCAGACGCATATCACCGTACGTTTCGCGTTAGCAACACAGAAGAAGAAACAAACAAACAAACAAAACAGAGGAAACGAAAAATTGAAATTAAACTTTAAATCACCACTGTATATTTTTTTCTATTTCTATATCTGGCACAACTAAATTGATGTTTCCTATTACTTATTTTCTTACTCTTACTTTTCTTACTTATTTTCTTATGTTCTAATGCAATTAGAATAACGCATTAAAACTCTCATACCTTGGTAATTTCATTAGCACACTTCATCATCTTTGCCTCTTTAAACTGATTATTTCCCAGATCTGAGGTTGTCACTATTCCTTCACACAAAATAACAGTTATATAACATAATTAGCTTTTGTTATAAAACTGATCATTGCATATCAAGGTCCCATTTTTCTAATTTCAAACACACTGGGCATATGATTGGGTACTGTTTATAAGAACCTTTTCCAAAGTTATCAAAGATATAATGCTCAAGGGATTGGCACATACTATGAAAAAGAAAAAACACTACCTACATCTTAATGGTTTACAAAAGGAATGCCAATCACCTTACTGTTTGGTCAGTTAATGTGTTTTCAGCTGTCAACCTACTACTCTTGGCACTATTCTTGAGTAACAGTCAGTGAATATTAAAATAACTACTACACATTTCTTATTAAGAAAACATGTTAAACTGACATGTCTGTTAAACTGACATTAGTAGCCATCATTTGAGTAAGTTACATTGTAGTTAGGGTATTCCTTTTTGAGCTTTTCTACTGTGATGGTATGATCAGCACGGCCAAATCCCTGTTAAAACAACCAGTTGGTTAATTTGTCTTTGGAATAAAGTTCTCTAGAATAACATTCAATATGTGGAATGGCCACACACTGAGAACTCTTATGAGTATAATATACATATATATAGATGTGCTGCTTTTGCAATTGAGCCAAGTGTTGACCATCTTCTTTGTATATGGACCTTCCCGGAGTTACCCATAATTTATCCTTGATTTAACTCATGCAAACAAGGTCAGGGTCTGGTTAGGGGCAAAGTATATAAAGCAGACTACAGAAATTGTACAGAAAGCAAACAGCGTTTTGGCAAATGGGGATTAGAATGCAAAAGAAGGATGTAAATGGTTTTACCAAATAAGATATCTGAGTAACAGAGCTTTTCCTGTTCTTGTTTAAACACAGTACACTAATTTCCTCAAAACTATGATCAGTTTTCAATGTTTTTGTACCCTGACCTCACTGGTGTGTGCAAATCCTAAAGAATTGTGGGAAACTCCAGGAAGGAGCATGTAAACCAGAACAAACAAGATGTCTATCATTTTAATGATTAATAATTGATTCATTGTTTTTTTTTACCATTGAATAGCCATAAACTAGAAGGCTTTTTTCAGCAGCATTATGCAATATTCTGCCTCCACCAACACACAATGCAGATAACCCAAGACCTTCAATTCCTGGCTGTACCTCTTCCAGTACATCAGCTATAACAAAAGAGAAATTGCAAAGTAACATTAGATACAAAATATCTCTACCTCCCTCCCTGGAGTTATCTCAGGGTGCAACAACACAGTCAAGCAAGAAAATCGTACAACATGTCAGGGAGAGAAAATTTAAAAATTCAACCGACAAAGACCTTAATCTATAGCAGATACATCTTATTATATTTTTTACGTTGAGTTAAAGCCAAATAATATGTCGTCAGAGGTAGGTGTCGGGGATTGATATACTTAACTTATTCATAAGCTTCTTTGACTGAATTTGATTTCAAAATAACGCGAATAAAAACCGTATACCCTTCCTCGTTTCCTAATATTTATTAATTATCAAGCTTAAATCATTAATCAATGCAACATTGTTTTTTGTAATCGAGTTAAAAAAGAATCAAAAATTACTGAACCCAGTGACGTCAACTAACCGTGAAATTCTGCTCTCGAGTTGCCTCGTACGATGTACTTAGAAAGACTGTCGTCATTCCTGTCTTTTACTTCTATGAGAATGTATTTGAATCGTCCATTGCTATCGATAACAACATCAGGAATGGCATCAAGTTTAGCTGAAATTTTCTTTTTCGCTTCGTCCGCCATCTTGGACTGAGGGTGAGACCGAGGGAGGTTGGAAACTAGTTCAATTTATACTAAAATTATACTAAATTTTAGTTCATTTTTTAGCATAATAACTAAAAAATAGATTTATTTAACCTTCTAAGATAATTCTTCATTTCTTGGAAGCCTTTTTTGAATAATATTTAAAATATAAATACAATTTTTATCCGCATTTATGTAAGAAGCTTTCTCATTGGTTCGCGAACTAACCAATGAAATGACTTCTTCAATTTTGCGTACGAAATTCGAACAAAATTTTGCAGAAGAGACAAAAATTTCTTCAAATTAAAATCGTGTGCGAAAATCATGATAATCTAGCCAAATGTTGATCAATATTGGTTTGAATTTTGCTTTTTTCTTCTTTACGGTTTTCTTTGTATTCAATCGACCGACATTAGGTGAGTTTTTGGTTTGATTTTCATTTAGTTTTTATAATACTCTTTGATGTTTTGTGTACAAATTTACCTTGCTGTACACTCCTCTTTATGTAGAAAATAAATCAATCCTATAGCCTTTAGATCTCGAGATACAATCAAATATTTTCTGTGTTTTTAAAGCGATGATATCGTAGAGTATTTATAGTTGTATTGGCAACTCTGAACGTCTGATTTTCTCCCCCATTTTTATCAATAATAAATTTACAGTGTTGTCAGTGAATGAGGACGAAACGCAATGCAAAGGAGACGGGCTTTGTTTTGGAGATCATGAAGAAAAATTACCAGTTTCTGCTGTTTATGAGGAGAGGGAGACTTCTTCAGCTGGACCAGAGAAGGAAGAAAAATCAAAATACAATGGAAATACTCCCAAACCGAATAATTCTGGGAAGCAAAGGAATTATTTATGGGGAAATCCTTATGAAAATCTGGACAGACCTGTTCAACTGGTTTATCCTGACGAGCACGCTCATAAAAAGCTTGTTTTACACGAAGAAAATGTCAAACTTCTGCAGTATATACAAGGTACTTTGATAATTAAGTTAAGAGTTTTACAAATATTCAGTGTATGAATTTTTTGTGCACAGCCTCCTCAACCCCTTAAAAACGTTTTCATCCCTCCTTTCCCTGGTAATAATATTTTGTTTATTCAAACAGAACCTGTAGCAACAGTAGCAGTTGTTGGCAAGTTTCACACTGGAAAATCTTTTCTGCTCAACCAGCTGATGGGCAAAAAAGCAGGATTTGGAGTTGGTCCTTTTGTTAGACCTGAGACTATGGGAATATGGATGTGGGGGAAGGTGAGACTCAAGTTTAAAAGAATATCCATAGCTACAGTACTGAGGGATATTAATGTAACCCCCCCTGTCTATAAAGAATTTAACATAAGATCCACTCCAACACTCCTTTTAAAATTCTAATTCCCCTACCTCTCCCTGAGATACAATATTTCCTGGAATTCACCTTTCCAAAATTCATTGAAAGACTGGGCACAAACTCTCACTGTTCCATTCCCAGAATCATTCCCAGAATCCAATGCAAATTGTCCCCAAATTCATCCCCACAATTCTGTGCTGCATGAGTTTGTTTTCAGTTCTCTGTTGAATTTTGGAATGGGGAACTATGCAATTATTTAATGTCTCAGATGAAACTAGTTAAATTGATAAAGGTTTATATTTTCAGCCAATTAGAATGAGAGTAAATGATGGCCAACAGGTGGCACTTATATTTCTTGATACAGAAGGTAATGGGAAAAAAACAGGGCCAGATCCAGGGGAAGGGTGCAGGGGGTGTGCACCCCCCTGAGATGAGCTATGTACACTCAGTTATGGATTTAATATTATTTACTTTTGATGCTTGAGTCCTGAACATAAATGGTGCACCCTATCCAAAAATCCTGGAGGTGCACCCAAAAGGGTTATAGATGCAAACACACATGCTAATTAACCAATGAGCATTATAAAATAGCAATGTTACAAAATAGTTTTGCTGCGAACATTCTCATGATGTGACAGTTCATTTCCCTTTTTCAGGATTTGCGGCAACCAATGTGTCAGAAACTTATGATGCTAAAGTTTTTGCAGTGGCAACACTTCTGAGCTCATTTCTCATTTACAACTCAGTGAAGGTATGATACCCATTCATACTTCTCCAGCATTATACTGGTGGGATATTGGGATTTTTAAGGGATGGGGAGGGTCTTACACTGTATATACACTAATTGCTTTTATTTTGCAGATCATTGATCAAGGTGATATTGATTACCTTGAGCTTTTGGCCAGACGAACTCAAGTAAGTTCAATCATGATTGTGTGCAAAGTGGTAGTGGGGGAGGAGTAGGTTTGAATAGAAGTAGAACTTGAGTCAAACTCGACTGCCTGATCAAGTTCTTTAACGGAATTAAGAGATGATGTTTCTAATAAACCAATTTTTGATGAACTTTGCAGCTTTTTGCTCTCAAGTCCCAGATGTCAAAAGCCAAATGGACAGATGAGTTTAATCATGATCTGCTAAAGTTTCCTCCCTTGCTATGGGTAATCAAAATGTTCCTTCCACTGTCAGAGACCTGTTTACCAGTATTGGTTTGAACAAACCTACCCCTCCCTGACCCCACCCCATCCCCTACACAGACACAAGCAGTTTCAACACTTGATGCTGCTTCTTCTTTGTCTATCCCTTTCCACCCATCCCTCTCAATCCATCCTTTCCCACCCATCCCTTCCCACCCATTCAGCAACCAGCTACTCTTAAGTCATTATAGAGACCTGTCAATCAATGATAGGCTTCTGTTCCCTGACACTAAGGATGGTGGCAAGTATAAGATAAAGGTCCATTTGTTATGTCCTTGTCATTGTAAAAATTATATAGGTTGTCCAAGACTTTGTTCAGATGACTGATGACAATGAAAACAACCCTTCCAAGTGGTTAGATCGTCTACTGGCCTCCTCATCCAAGGATAGTGAGGAGCATACAGTCAGTTTAAAAGGTTGGTCATAATCATCTGAGTAACATCTAGATATGTTCTATATTCTATACAATTATCAAATATTTATTTAGCAGTGTTTGAGCCAGGATTTTCAGGAAAGGGTCATTTTAGCTGAGACTGTCCCTTAAGGCTTTTTCTTGGGCGTC
>JAAAQI020126582.1:0-22486 GCA_011800005.2 Stichodactyla mertensii
GAAGTCCAGTTGTAAGACAAGTGTGAAAGTAAAATTTGCATATTTTTACAATAGTACGAAGACGTTTTTAGCTAATTAGCATACAGGCTACGAGCATGCAGACCTTTTTCTCTAGTGTCCATAGTATGAGAAGAAACTTTTTCTAGCAGAGCGAATTTTGTTCAAATTTCTTATGTTCTAGACGATTCTGCCTCTCTCATAAACAAGCCGTGACATGATAATGAAATAGGACAGTTCTCACATTGGATGGTTTTAGATAATTCATTGATGAAATACACTTCGTTTAGTAGTTTTGAACTCTTATTACAGTAAAAGTAAAATTATATTAATTTGTCAACGGCAGATTATGATTTGACAAAAATTTATTTCCGCTCAGCTGGAGGGTCAGGTGGCAGGCATTGGAAATCCTTTTTAGTGGGGAGAGGTGTGGGCTAGGATGATCGAGGGTCGATCATAAGATAATAACTAGTTTTACCTGTCCAGTGAGTTTTGGGTTTGCAGGGTCTGTGATGTCATATTGCCTGAGATCCCCTTGGATCCAGTTACTGAAGTACAGATACTTATCGTCCAGTGATATCAAGATATCCGTAATCAGACCTGAAAACATAAACCCGCAAAAGTCGTGAACAAATGGTCGGTCTTTGCTGACGTCATCATGTACATTTCCCCTCATTAGCATAATGAATCTTAAAGTGTATATCAAGGGAAAATTTTTATTTTGAAAATCACTCATATAATTACTATGAAGTAGGATGGTTTTAGTTTTTTTGGATGTGGATTTCTCTATCCAGAGAAATAGACATTTGGAATATCAAAATGCAAATGAGATGACGTGAATTCAGGACTAATTTATTATACAAAATTTCTGTTGTGGAAAGTACTGCTGTTCTTTCATTTGCAAATCACTTTTATTTCATTTGCATAATGATACTTCAAATGTTTATTTCTCTGAATAGAGAAGTCCACATCCAAAAAAACTAAAACCAGGCTGTTTCACATTACTCATATGAGTGATTTGAAAATAAAGTTTTTCCCTTGATATACACTTTAAGCAATAAACTAACGTGCTCAATAAAGTGGAAGATAATATCCCGTTCTGGTAAATACTTAACACGTTTTTAAGATATTGCTTTTTACAAAAGTTGCTAATTAATTAATGCATGTCTGAATGGCAATTTTTTGAACCCTTGACAAATCACACATTCCGTGCACATTTTGCCGTTTCAAACTTGTTCATTACCACCGTATGCATTGCTTCGCGCCCACAAACTTCAGTGTTGCGTATGGCGATTGGCGATTTTTAGCTGTCAATCAAATCACTGATCGTCCTTGCTTGGCGTAAATGACCTTGGACCAACAAATAAACAACTCTCCAACGTAGAGCGGAGGGGTAACTCCCCTCCATTTTCTAGAATTAAATGGGGGCCTGGAATTCGACGCCGACTTGACTTGATTGACAGCTAAAAATCGCCAATCACCATTCGCAACACTGAAGTTCGTGGGCGCGTCGCAATGCATACGGTGGTAATGAGCAGTACCCTACTGAGTCTGCGTCGTTGCTTACGATTACGACGCAAGTGTGAACCAGGCCTCCGACTCAGGTCTCTCTTCCGCCGTGTTAATAAAGGGCCACCTGTACTGTTTCAAGACTCCAAAGTTTCCCTCGCTTGCAACAAGAAACCCAACAAGCTTACATTGCTTCAAAGCAATGATATTTCGGCCCGTATGGCCGTTGCTCATGAAAACAGAACATATGCGAGAATTCGTAGAAAGTTGCCTGTGTGCGTAGCCTGCGCGTTGAACAGTTTGTTCGGATGCAAGGCCGGCTATCTGTGCGCAGTCTACCTGTGAAACATGCAGTGGCGACACCAAACTTCAAAGTTCCTCCCGCCTACTAAAATGTTATTCGACGAATATTTGATATGAGGAAATATAGTGACAGCTAATTGACAGGCACAGCAAATATTATGGGTTGGGCAAACCAAATACGGTAACTTTTCGGCCTGAAGGACGAAACAAAAAAGAAATGGAATACTTCAGAGAAGTCTAGGGAAGGAGTTTTGGGTTTTTAATTTATGGCGTAGGGGGGTCCAGCAATATTACTGGACATGGCTAAAAGACATTTCATAACTACTCCCTCTGTGGAGAGTAATAAAGCCTGTGAACAGCCTTCCACCTGGAGTGCCTTTTCACAGGCTTAGAGTAAAAAGATAACCACTGTCCAAGACTTGTCATACATTTCTTACCTTTGCAAACTTTAAAATATCCTCCCCCAAAGACTTTTAAGATTAGAAGACCTACCTAAGCTACAACATGAAACTGGGCTCCCTTAAATAAGCTAGTGAAAACAAGGACTACCATACACACATTTTCTATCCACTCCCAATCCATCACCATTTCTGAATAAACCACAGCAGAGAAAAATTTACAAACCACTTGTTCATAGATTATTAATACATAGTTATCTTTAAATACATTAATAACAGGAACATTACTTAAAACCAATATAAATTTGATAAGCTGGTTTGAAATCACTTCTAAGGAAACAAAGAATAGATGTGGCTTGTTAAATGATAACAAATGAAAATGCTTACGATAATCACTTATACTAAACATTGTCCAAAAAGGTGACAATGTTGTATCTCTTGTAATCTAACATGGCCACTACTTTTAATTACTTGCCTAGGAAAAGTCACCTATATTATCCCAACCAAATGGACATTACTTTTATTTTCTTAAAAATGTCACGTGAAACTGAATTTATTATTGAAATGAAGCAATAGATTTTTACTGCAAATATGTCCAATGAAAATTAACTATGTTGTTGGGGTAGCTTCTCCATCCCTCTCCCTTCAGCCACACCTGCACCGTGCCTCTCTTTCTGTCTAGTAACTACAATTACATTTTTTCAGATTTACATGCCATTCTTTAGTGTTTATGAAAAAATCAATAGTATCAACTTTGTGTCTGTTCTCTAACTCTCTGTGTAGCTTCTAGTTTTGTTCAACCATCTGAAGAGTATGATAATTGCATCTATCCTATAGAAATTGAAAGGTTATGGAATTTTATATGTAGCTGCAAGCTAGGGCAGGTTCTCAAAACAGTCTTTCATTTACATGAAGGATAATTGTATCTGTCTGTCTGGTCATTAAATTACCAAAGTTAATGTGTACCAAAGCCTTTTACAAGTTTATGAGCCTCTAGATGAAATTCCTCTAAAGTCTCGTGAATATATATGTAATAACTTTGAGTGTCTGCCTGTCTTTTTTAAATTATGCCATAATTTCCTGTCAGACTCAGTTAAAGATTCATGAGCCTCTGGATTTCCTCTAACAGCCTCTTGGAATCTTGTTTGTAATCAACTGGTTTAACAGCAACCACAGAGCACTTGAGTCTGGTTTCCTCCTGTTGAGATGACAGTATCTTTGCATAAGTACACTAAGAATACAAGCCAGTCTGGATGAATAAGCCCGCAATGAGATAATCTTTTGTTTTGAGTGAGGGCATCGGATCAATACAATGCATAACGACTTATTTGCATCTCATCTGCATGCATCGGTAATATGAGCTATTTGATTGGTTGTTGAGAGGTCTGGAGTTTTTCATCCAACTCACCCTAAGGGTTCAGCCTATAACAAACACAAAAAAGAACTTGACCCGTAACCCTATGGACCTCATGCTCAGTCAATAACCCCTATGTATGGGCTAAGAATATTCAGAGGCCTGAAAAAAGGTGTAAAAATATTGAAGAAATACTCACATTGTATGTCTCCATTTTTGCACGAACTTTGAAGACATAACTTTTGAACTCAGCATTGGCAAACACTTGATCAAATGCTGCTTCATTACCCTGTCAAAGTAAGAGAAATCACAGTCAAAGATGAATAAAGATATTCACCATTTTTGGCTCCTCAAGAGGCCACTAAAATTATTTCAAATTATTACTTAATTGAACATGACATACACTATCTTTCATTTCACCGATTTCTTTAGCGGTACGACCAAGGATCATCTCAGCAGATTCCTGGAAACATGTCACCCACTGGCTAGAAGTAAAGTCTGCTAAGTGCGCCTAGGAAAACAAGAATATTTCAGGTTTTGGGAACATTATAAACTAGGACTGTCAGCACACTGGACATGAGGTTGACAGCAAGAAGACATTGTTGACAGAATTTACTTACTGACAAAATGAGACGGTACTTGAAATTTGGGAACTTTCTGTTGCACTTCTCACACCGATATCCATCATCTTCTACTATCACTTTCTTGTTACAGTCATCAGTTGGACATGCCTGGTTTATAGGGTTGCACAAGTTGTCAAGAATAAAATAATTGAAATAATGGCACGCACGAGAGAGAGAGAGAGAAAGAAAAGTGTGGAAAAAATTAAATGACACGAATAAATGTCAAATGCAAGATGAAGAGTGAATGTACGAAATATAAGCTACAGAAGCATATTAAAATATTAGAATATTGTGCATAAATGGATGGGTGGGATGGATGGAAAGTAGAATAAATGAATGAATGAATGAATGAAAGGATAAATTAATGAATGGATGAATGGACGGGAGGGAAGGATGATAAGGATGGGATGGACGCTTGGATAAACTGATGGTGTATATGTTGTGGGTAGGAGGAGTAGACAGATCAATGGAGGAATGGATGAATGAATGAGCACAAGTTGGTAAAATAGTCTAAAACCAACCTGATACATGCAGTTTTCCCTCTTCAAGTACACACACACCCCCTTGGCTGAGAGGTAATCAGGCTAAAGACAGCAAAAATATTACCACATTACTAAGTTTGTTTGATGGTAGACCCAAACATCAGAATTTTGTTAGATATATAATAATTCTAGATGGAACATTTGAATTGAAAAGACAATGTCTAACAACATTCTGAACCTAAAAAAACTGAATCATTAGTAATGGTGTTTTAATTTATTATGGCATATTTTGGGCCTTGGCTGCCAAATAGTTTATAACCATTGTCTTTGGAGAGTAAAAGATGTCAGTCATACTTTCAGCCTCACACCTCTACAACTTAATAACCCCCTTACAAGACTTCTCAAGATAATGTAACACCCCCTCAATTTTGCAAACTGCCCCAATCTCCATTCCATCAATCCAACTGGTATACATACTTTTTCACCCATTCCCAGTTGCTCATTCTTGATTTGGGACAAGTATTTCATCTGGCCTGATCCTGGTAAAAAGGAATAATTTTCTTAGTCCACAAAACCATATTTTTTTTTGATTCAAGAAACTACTTTGTTTCATGGCCAAGAATCACCTTCAGACTGACATTGTGAAACTAGGTACTGCAAGAATCCCTACCTCCATCATATCTCTGATTGGATATTGACTGTAGTTCATTATTCTTGCCTGTATTTTCATACCTGCAAACAACACAAAGAGTTTTTAATCTGGAGCCTTAGTGAAAACTAACAGATGCACTTGCTCATGGTACTATGATGGTCAATTCAATGGTATAATGCTACAAGATTGCCTTTCACGTAACAACAAGCCACTCTTGACCCTAGAGCCTAGTTATTCTTACTGTACATGCTGAGCTCACTCTCTGGCAGTTCATTGAAGTAAGAGACAAGGCTTTGGGGTCAAGAGTGAACAACCAGCCATCTTGCTTGGAATGCTTCCTCTTTCCACAGGGAAACCCATGACAAAATCAGGAATTGCATACTAAAGCAATGAGATCCCATACATTACAACAGTACAACCAACAGCATTTGGTATTTGAATGCATATGCATACCATCCTCTAAGACTCATGGCTTCTTTTAGGTCCAGTGGATTGATCCTGAGATTGGAGGAGTTCAGAATTGAAAGAGATCGTCCTTTAAAAACAAAAAGATAGGTTGAGATTCCATTTTCATAACAGCTAAACTACAGCTCTTAAATCTTTTTTGTCAAAATGTGTGATAGATCACATATTAGTAAATCATATATAAGCTTAATGCTCCAGATAAAGGCTTTAACATTCAAGGGTTTAATCTGAAAATTATCTGAGAAAAAAGCTGAATGGAAGTATGTCACATTCTGAGTTATAAAGTTTACTTGTCAAAAGATGAATTGCTTACCTCCAAAATCTGACAGCTTTGCACCTTTTATGGCCAACACTGGCATCTTCCCAACATATTCTTCAAATTTCTCAGCCTTGAAACAGAAAGATCAATTTTATTGAAACCCTGAAACAATGGCTGATCTAAGTTTATAAATTCTATAAATCTACAATTTCCACATCTACACAAACCTGCACGCAATGTCAAATACTGTAACTCTATTTCCTTACCTGCTCACCCCACAAAGTAGCTGAGACACTCTTCTCTGATCTGTCAACCAGTGTCAAATCTCTCTTGGAAACCTGAGGGAAAATGATTAAGATTAGGAGCAGATAGCTAATGAAAATGCAAAAGCTGACTTGTCCCTCTATGCTATAATAGATGAAAGCCCTCTTAGCAGGAATGATAAACATGTAGATTAAGGCAATTATTTTGTCACCTGTCTGTTTGTTGTCTTTGTTGTAATTTGAGTTACATCTGTGGCATTTATGCAGACACCCAAAACATCTGTCAGAGAAACCAAATGACTGATGTAATTGAAAATTTCAATTTCCAGTTCAACAAAGTTCAGCAAGACCTTTACAGGTATTGGGGCCTATCTTAACCAAATTCTTTTGTTTCCTTCAACTTATAATACACCCTACCTAACTCATCTGTTACCTTTACAAATTCTTAATACTCACCAACCATAGTATCTTTATTGATGTTTTCCAGATCTCCAATGCTTACAAAGTTGTACATAATGGATGGCAAATCACATTCCTCAGTACACTGAGAACATTGTAACAAAATGAAATAGAACAAAACCAAAGGTTGACAAAATATTAGAATACACACCCATTATCAACTGAGCAGGAGGGCCATACTGTAAATTATGGATTGAGTTTTCCCACTGCCCTGTGGCCCAAAAGCATAGTGCGCAGGCCAAAAAAAGTGGAAAAACAAGGTTCTATAACTTACATATGGAACAAACAAACAAGGTTAATAAGAGGCTTACTTGTATGGCAATGCGAACAAAAAATAAGGCTTGTGGTCCATATCGTACATTATGGACCACAAATTGGCCAATGAGAGTATGTGAAATTCGAGGATTTTTCAAGACTATGCAGATCACATCAGAGTGGAAGTGAAGGGATGGATGGGAGGGAGAATGAATGGAAATGAATGAATGAAAGGACAGAACTGATAAGAGAAGGAACATTGATGGTTAGAGGTTGTATTTCATTTTTCACTTACAAGTTCTATAACAGTGTCGTTATTCAAATACATTTCATAATCATTCTTTAGAGAAGAGTACTGTTTGTTTGCAGTCTTCAAGGATCCTTTGGTGATGTAATAAACCTAAATGAATAATAAATGTTGGTTAAACACTATACTAACAGATCTCCAAGGCTGTACATATTTGATTTCCACACTAGCCTCCTAACTACCACACACACAGTCTACTGGAGTAGCATTATTACCTTGTTAACTTCAAGCAGCTCATAAAACTTGTCGACAGCATCATTAAATCCTGTAGCCCTTATTTCTCCCTATTTTGGGCAACAAAATTGATATCAGTTTTAAGAAAAGTTACTCTAAGGTGATCAACAGTTTTGTCAAAAATGACTCCAAAGTTTGATACAATTGACTTACAGATTCGTCAACAAGTTCAATGTTGAAGAGGCGACCTTCACCCCTAGAGTTGTTCCAGGTCCTAATACCAGACTTGGTTGTCACTCTAGCACGGATTGTCCATCTAAAGAGCAACAATTATAAAAATTATGAAGCATAAAGTCTGGCTGGTATTCTTACTGTTTGCTTCATGTTTTATTTTCCGTTTTTTTTAATGGACTTTTTAATTTGAGACCCATTAGTACAAGATACATATTCAGGGGTAGATCTAGGGGAGGGGTGCATGGGGTGCTCAAGTCCAATCAAATGGTGCACCCTCTCCCCTCAAAAAATCCTGGAGATGCACCCCCTCTTTTTATATACCTGTTCTGGTAAGGGGTAAGACCAGAAATTGGGAATACAGTCTTGTGTCCATCTCCTCCACGATTTACTGGCTGATGGCTGGAATAAAAACATATAACAGAAATGGCTATACAGAAAACTGAACATTGAAAAAGACATTAAAGAGTTTTCTTATGAATGGTTTAAGTACAGTGGTGAGAGACATGTTATTAAACAGCTGGGAGGTCCATATTGAGAAAATGTTTACCCAAGGTTTCGAAAATGGACCAGGCCACAGGCCAAGGTCCGTTTTTAAGACCGAGGGCAAATATTTTCTCAATACAGACTGGCCTAAGCTGTTTAATGACGTTTTTATTTTTTCCCAGTTTGGAATCCCTTCTAAGCCCATGTACCTGTGAACGGTCCAGATGAGCCGGTCCATACTAAGAAAAAACTGGACCAGCTAACAACCAATCAGCATGCCCTATTCACCAGGATTCCGGACCAGAAAAAAATAATTATAGCATAAATTATACATAATAGACCAAAACTCCTTGGGCATAACGTTTACCCATTTCAGACCATGTCATTCCCTTGAGAATATGATTCTTTGTTTCTTGGTAACACTTGAGAAGAAACATTAATATGGATGAGCCTCAAAGAATTGTATTCTTTGAGGAAAGACAGGTGGTTTGAAATGGGTAAACATTATGCCCAAGGTGGTGAGGCCTATTACTAATAACACTGAAGAACTCTGAAAACTTGATAACCTCCTCTGATCCTGTGCCTCCCTTAACATCATGACCCCTTTATAAATTTACTGACACCCTGCACCCATATGAGTGAAAAGTTCCCTTACCTGCCATAACCACCACCACCTCCTCCGAAAGCTGAAAGAAAGAAAATTTTTATCAATACATGTGGAATTACCTTTACTAATATACATTCTTGCTTTTTAACATTAACTTACCTCTGCCTTGTTGCTGCTGTTGCATAGGCTGTCTCTGGGGTGGAGCATTCTGCCGTCCACCAAAAGAACCTTCAAAAGCAATATAAAGGTGATGAATTGCAATAGAAAACATAAGGCTAGGTGCTATTCTCTTTTTTTTCTTGTTTTTGTGTGACATACAAAAATATTTATGCTTATGTAATTTCTATCTAACCTACCATTCTCAGTTTTTGGGTGGCCATTTTGCTGGGGCTGTTGTGGTCCACCAGTTAGATCTGAAGAGCTCTTGGGGTTTCCAATTTTTCCAGGAACATCCGAGGCTTTCTTCACAATGGTACAGTCCAAAATAATCAAGACTTTCCTTAAATAACCAAAGATAGAAAATAACTTAAATGATCTTCTAATGCTGTTGGTTATCTTGCTATCTACATGGCCTTCTTGGACAAATTTTTTTATACATTCTGCAAAAAATATAAATTCAGGTTACAAGTCCTGATGACAATTTTCAGTCCATACTGTACCTTGTCTCCTGGATAATATTACAGATATACTTGTCCAGTCTTATGACAGCCTTATTCTCAATTTCTCCTGATGTCACTTTATCATTCAGCTGGGTTGCCAGCATAGCAGCTACAATATTACAGAAACATTAAGTTTCACATTTAACTCAAGATCTTGTTGGTAGATGGATACTTTGTATGGTCATTTGAAGCCAACCAAGTTCAATGGAAAAATGACAATCAATTTCTCCTGAGGAACTCAATATTTCTGGTGGCAATGAACATCTAGAGGCTTTATTTGCATAAAATACAGTATCATCTATATGTACTTACAAGTGTGGAGAAGTGCTCCATCTGATAGCACCAATCTGGGGGAAAACATTTTTCTGGTATGAATCATGCAAATGCCAATCACTATCAAGATACCTACTGTGTAGGTTTACATCACCATTGTTTTAGCTGCCATTTTTTGTACCTGTATCTATCTGTCCCCTTTCCTGCCTGATTGGCTTGGATTTTTCTCACTCCCTGGAAAAAAAATTAATATTATGAATTTTAACAACTTATAACAAGAACTATTGTATATACAGCATGCTGATCAGGGTAGTGTTTGTGGGTGTGGGTGTGGGGGTATGTTGAAAGTTTATTATTGCACAACTTTCCATTATATGCTTAACAGTTTAACATTGTTAGGTGGTTAAAATCAATCATTCCAATGAATGGACCTAATCCATTGGACATATTTGTTTTCCCATTTCAGACCATTGTTATTTGCTTGAGAATAAGATTCTTTGTTTGAGGCTCATCCATATTAACGTGTCTTCTCAAGTGCTACTGAGAAACAAAGAAACAATACCCAAGAGAATGACACGTGGTCTGAAATGGGAAAACAAATACGCTCAATGGATTAGGTCCATTACTTTGCTGCCTGGTCTGTATGAGGTAAGGCTATAAATGGCAAGCATAATTACTTTTGTCTTTGTAATTTTCGGTCCATTCAACAAGTTTTGATATCAAGAGATGTTAATAAATTTCAATAAAGCCTAAAACTTTATGAATCTACACGCAACTGAGATCAATTCATTTAAATTAATTTCCACAACGTCAGCAAATTTGATTCCACAAAATTGAACTTCACAAAAGGGTAGTTAAGATCTAAATGACATCAAGCTTTTGCCAAAGGTTTCTATAGACTTACTAGGATCTGTACAACAGGTTTCTGTGGATGTTGTTCTGCGGGTTTAGTGATGATGTCCTACAAGAAACCAACAACGAAATGAAGAAAGAAATATGGCGGGAAATCCAGACACGAGTCACGAAAAAATACCTCGAATTTTCATTAATACACAAAAAATCATAAAACTGGCGAATGGAATCTTTTACTTACATGGATAGCTCCTTCGGATAAAGTTATGGCCATCTTTAAATGATTTCTAAGGCTTGAATTATCGCAAAATGTCTGAAATTTTCTTCGAACGAAATGCGAGCTTTCGCGCCAAATAATAAATCGACCTTGTGACTCAACTGCGCATGACTAATAAGTGTATCAGCTGATAATAATATCGCGGGCGTATGATTAAAAATTGTGACGTAATTTCCGGGCTCATGAGTTTTATATTTTATTGATGATCTTCCCCCGTTGAAAAGTAAAAATCAAGAGAGTTTAAAGTTAAGTTAAACATAGGAAAATTGAATCAGTAAATAAAGGTCAATGATGAAGGGAAGGGACTAAACAACAGCTTTTACCAACTACCTCAAAAAATATGCTAAAATAGAGAAAAAAGGCATACGCAATTTATTTACCACCAGCAACTATAAGGATTCTGTGCAACAATTGTTGACATGAATAAAAAATGAGAGAAATCCTAACAGAATCACTGAAGTTCAATGTGGACGATGGGCTCATTTGGACCCGGAAGTCGTTTTTGAGTGACGTCATACTTAAAATATTTATACCAGTCTTCTCTCGCTTGTGTCTGACCGTGAAAGAGCGGGAGAATGCCACAAATATAAAAAACATTTCCAAAATGGCTGCGATCCAGAGGTTAGCAAAACAAGCTTTTATAACATTTAGAACAAAAGAATCGCCTACTTTCTCCTCTAACTTTGAAATACTAAAATCCCTGGTAAGTGTTACGTCGTTATCTATCATCATGATAGAATTTCGGGGTTAAATTCGAGTGTTTTAGCCTGATTTCAGTGCGATTTCGTGTACGTGCGTCTGGTCACACACAAATCTCAACAGTGCAAAGGCTAGAGTCTACAGCATGACGACATTAAGGCTTTAGCGGTGTTTTATGGGTTTTGTTGACCAGTTTTCGAGATAGCTTGACCTAGCACCTCCCACTGACTCGGAATTTGTCTCTGTTTGGGACCTCAAAGGGAGTTTAATTTTTTTTTCGGAACACGCGTTCTCCTCAGCTGTGTGTCTGACACTGCAGTTTTTTAAGTTTACGTTGAACTTATTTATAAGACTTTGTGTTATCATAAATGCTTTTTAATATCATGCATTTACAAAACATATGTAGAACGTACGAAAACTGTTTACTTTTGTGCAGTATTTAGAAATTTTTTCAAACACATGGGAAATATGTCATGTTCTGTTCTTCACGAACCTTCAGCTCGGAAAACAGTTGGGGAAGAAAATTCTAAGATAATTGTTTTGTTATGGCAAAAATACGTAATTCTCTTTGACCTGTAATGATAATTGGGAAATAATTGCTATTTCAACAGATTAGTTATTAAAGCAATATGTTTTATGTATCAATTACTAAAAAAAATGTTTTACTTTGTTCAAACATTTTGTTACAGACTGTAGGGCCCAGTTAAGAAGTCAAAATTTTGCCGCATCCAATCTAATAAATAGAGATTGCTTCATGGAAAGTGGGCACATACGGTTTTTATTCATGAGTTTTATGATACAGAACAATGACTGAATAAAAACTCTACAAAGCACTTTCCATGGTGTTTTCTGTTTATTTTATACATACTGAGATTTTTCATTTTTTTACTTCAAGAAAAAAAGCCATATGCCATATCTGATTGGACATGTTGTTTTCACACATGAAAAATCAATATGCATTCTGATTGGCAGAAATTGGAAACAAACAAAAATCTATTGAATGGCTTTTCTGTGAGTAAATCTTGATATGTATAGGATAAATGCATTTCATACATGAAAAGTGTGATGTCTGAACCAATTGAATTTGAGTGATTTGATTCATGTGGCAGAAAATTAAATTCAACTGAGCCAGTCTCACTAAATGACTAAAGATTGACATTGAATCAAACACCAAACTTTCGTTATGTCAAATGCGATGCAAAAATCATACAAGCTCAATATTATAGTGGTCTTGGCTTTTGTGATGGCATTCAAAGGTTGAACTTATTGCAAGTGGCAGAATTAGATGCAGCGTTTGAATCAGTCATCGAATTTAATGGATTTCAGTCGCCCTCAAAAACAATTAGATTCAGTGTAAGTGGCAAAAATTCAACCATCTAAACTGGGCCTAATACATTGTTATTGCATTGTCCTATGTGAATGTACATGTACTGTCTTTTAAACAAATTATCAGCTTGTTTTGTTTTGTTTTGGGATTTAATCATGCAATGTAATGCCTTGATTGGTGGGTCTGTTGTTTGAGTGGACCTATGAATAAATTACAACAATATTCTTTACACACACAGTTAGATAACCTTACTGCTGAAGACATAAATCTAGAAATACCCAATGAAGAGTCGGGGGATTTAATCAAGCACCAGAGTGGGGCTCCTGTGTCTCATATTGGTATCTATGAATGTCCTTATTTCTCAATGGGTGTGTTTATAATCAAGAAAGGCTGTGAGATTCCTCTTCATGACCATCCAGGAATGTATGGTTTATGGTGAGTCTATCAGATAATCAATTAAAATCTAACATAAATTTTTAAATTGTGATCAATTAACTAAGATAAACTGAAAAATGTATTGAGTCTGAAGGCTTGGAATAAAAATTATAATCTCAGTTAATGAAACCCTGCTTATAATATAATAGGCAGTTATGGACAATCCTCATGTCCAGATGTTTTAGGATGGCATTGCAAAAAGCTGTCAGTAAAAGTGCTGTTACATGTACAGTACACTACACTTGTCCGTTTTATATAATGTGTCCCTATTTACATGTATCTATTAACTTTTTGAATTGCAGTAAAGTTCTTTATGGCAATTTAAAAATCCGAAGTTATAACCCTTGGAATGTTGGGTAAGTTTAAGGTTCTTGCCACAAATGACAATACTATATTTTGGTGTGATAAAGTTTTACTAATGATGTGTAGGGTTGTGAGTTGCTGGTGAGGAAATGAGTCAAAATTATTGAACTATTTATTTTTTATTGTTATTTAAACATGGTGATCATGTTTACTGATATTTATTATTAATTATAGATTATTATTATTTTAAGGTCAAAGGATGAAAATCAAGTCCAACCATATAGTCATCACAGGTTCATACAAAGTAAGTACTGTTGACAGGGTAACACATTTCTTTCAAAAATGGAAAATGGAACTTACATCAATACATTATTTTCATTTAATATATTTTCATTTCAAAAACAAAAATCTCAAGTCTTACAATGATGCTATGAAACAATTGATTATAAACATGCACTAGAGGCTTGAGATATGTTCTGCATAATAATAATAATGATGAAGTTTCATTTTATTATGTCTTATTATGTATATCTGACCTCCCTAGGATTTTTACTTAGTATTTGTCCCCTGCATGATACTCCATTTTTGGGAAGAGTGCCCTGCTTTTCCATATTTTTATTGAGTTTATTCAGAACACACAACCACCTAGCTCCTCCACCCGGATTTCATAAATGTCTCCAAATGGACAAGAAATTGACTGCAGTTGAGCCTCCAGGATTTCTCATTAAATTAACAAGCCCCCCTCTCACTCCCTTGGGTCTCCTAATGTCTTCAAATGGAGGGGGAGGGGTACAGATATCCAGTGCAACTCATACATAATGTAGATCTAATACCCTGATCACTGGTTTCAATTTTATCTTATAAACTGTAACCATCATACTGACATGAAGAATGAACAAAGCCTACCGGGAGTTGATGTCACAATCGTTTCTTTACCTTTATGAGATGTCTATATGCTGTGTTTCGTCCACTACAAGCAGGATTTGAAGAAATGATTGTGACATCAACTCCAAGTAGGCTTTGTTCATTCTTCATGTCCTTGGTTACTACTCTTTTTGAGATAGAATTGAAGTCAAACTTCAACTTACAGATAAGTCTCATTTAACTATTAACTAATTCTTTCTCAGGGAAACCAATCAAGTGTCATTCGCCTAGTGATTACATATTTGATGCAAACAGAGGAACTTGTGTTCTTTCTCCAAATATTGGCAACTATCATTCTGTACATGCAATGTAAGGTTCAGTCTGTTTATCCATCCCACTTTTATTTGGTTTATTCTAGAACAGGGAGCCTACTTTAGATTTTATATGCTATAAGAGATGATAATTGGTAATTGTTTAGTTGACAAAGGAATTTATTTTTCTTTAAGAATATGAAAAGAAATTTAAAGAGAGTCAAAAAATTAACTCAAAAGTAAAATAATATGATATAAAGTAACAGAGTATAAAATGGGGTAAGAAATTAGAAACATTTATCCACAAATATTTTAGGCCAATTTGTGAACACTCTGAATGTAGAAGCAGATTTCCTGAGCTTTGGCCAACTATTGGGTTCAAAAGGTTTGCTTTTTATTCTGTATTATCCATTTTTCTTCATACTTTTATCAACTTTTTTTGTAGTCCTGGACCAACGGCTTTCCTGGACATCTTAGCTCCTCCGTATGAGCCAGATAAGGTATGGATTGAGGCTAATATTTTGAACAGAATATTTTATAGGACTGGTGGTGTTATTCCTTTTTTATTCTGACTACATACATTTCTTCCATTCTATTTTTCAGGATAGAGACTGTACCTATTATAAAGAATGTGATCCATTGGTAAGACTGACAGTCTGTTTTCAATGCCATTGTGGTTCATTGTTATACACTGTACATGTACCTTAGTAAAGGCAATGTTTAAAGCAAAATAGCCTACTTTCAATATTTTGGTGAGTGATCACACACAATAGGATCTATATCAAGGCTTTGTACATGGAAACAAAATAATCATCACAATTATTTCATTGTTTCTCTTGAGCCTCAATTCAGTTTTTATTGTACATGTGATCACTCAACCAAAATATCATGTGCTATAATTTATTTCCAGGAAAGTAATGACACATATGAAAATGGTGATGAAAAAGACAGGTAAAATATTGGTAAAGGGGTTTTAGGTGATTATTAATAACTATGATGTTTGGTTTAGAATGCTATTGGTACAGTCCAAGTTGAGTGTTGGTAAATTGACTGGCCGCAAAGTTAAGAAATCTGCAAGGCTTTGTTTATAAGCACCAAGATGGAAATTAGTAATGGAAAATTAGACTTTAGATTTTAATTGGTAATCTTGCTATTCTGATTGTTTGAAGGGTAAGATGGCTTTTACCAGTTAATGCTCCACGGGACTTTTATTGTGATTCTCAGGTAATTACCCCATGCTTTGTAGTTCTATCTAATGATGGCCTTTTCTAGCTTCTATAATATCCATCTACATTTGTCCCATCTTTTCCTCCATCTATCCATCCATCCATCCTTTGCCCACCTTCACTCCTGGGCAAACAGAAAACAAGCCTCAACTTAAAAGACAAAACATTTTTCCATCATTTTTCAATTGTTAATAGATTAATAATTTATAATACATTCTTTACAGAAGTACAATGGACCAGAGATTGAGTTGTGATTCAATCTGGTGTTGTCAGGTGTAATCACTAGCCTGAAGTAACATATACATGTATTTCAACTTGATAACTGTGGATGATGTGAACATACATGTAAGGATATGCCAAGATAAGACAAGACAGATAGTTAAAGCAAATATATATGTATATATATATATAACATAATGTAACAGCCAAAGTCTGAGTTTCAACTAGCTTACAACAATAACAATAACCTGTAATAAACCCAACATATTTTTCAAGCAAATACATGTATATGTTGAAAATATTCCTAAAACACAAGGAAAGGGGGGGGGAGGAATAATTTCTCAAACTCATGAATAGTTAATAAGGAAACAAAGTAAATCACTACCGTGATGATGGTTGTCTTAATTACTGGTAGCATAAAATTTGCCCAAAATACACTTTGATTTTCCCCTACAATTATTCATGGTTTGAGAAGCTAGATCAAACACTTGAAAGAGTGCTTCATCCTCATCCATACACCTTGAAGTTGTTTAAAAAAACCTGGCTGCACCTTGTTTTTTTCAACCAAATCTTAGCATTTGGATATCCAATGAAACTCTTTTCCCTGCTTGATCTCTTACTTGAACCATGAATTTATGATAGACCTCTTTACTTTGGGTGTAATACAGTATTTTCCCTCTTCAGACCACTTGTTATTCCCCTGGGGGTAAGATTGTCTTCTTCTCAAGCATTTCTGAGAAACCAAGAAATAAAACCCAGGGGAATGATTTTTGTTCAGCAGTTGGATAGCATTATGCCCAAAATAAAGAGGCATTTGAATTTACACGAGAGTTTGAGGGTGAGATGGGGTTTGGGGTGTTTATAGCTTTTTTTTTTACCTTCAAAGGAATTTCTTAATATTTATGTGTAATTAGTGGCTTGTGCATGGGACTGAGAATAAGCGTGCATATTATCTGAATATCGTGGTGTCCTTGTCCAGTGAGTTTTCATGGGACTTGTCTTGTTATTCTGTCTCTTGATTCTTTTGCAAACAAGGGTTTTTGCAATAACCTTTTTAAAAATAGCTCAATAGCCCACATTCAGTTTTCTTGTTGAGAGATCATGTAATTTAGAGCTGAATTGAGGCTCTGGGGAAGCAATGAAATAATTAGAGGTTATTTTTCTGTTTTCCCGTAGCCTTGATTCAGATCTTACTAAATCTGTGATCACTCAACCAGAATATCAAAAGTGAGCCACAGATGCATACTTAGCATCATTTCAATGTCACAGCATTCAATTAGCATAAATATTGTGAAAGACCTGTTGTACAGGGACTGCAAAGCAGAAGATAAAATAGAGGTCACAGAGCAATAAAGAGTGCCCTAAAAAATCTTGAACCTATTTAAAGAAGTTCTAGCAGGACACTGAACTTAATATCTGTGATGCATTAGTAGTTCTATCAAAAAAGTGTTAAGTAAACAATACAGTAAAAGGTGTTGTTACACTAGGCAATTTTCCTTGCAACTTGTCTTGCCATTTTCCTTGCAAGATGCTCAGGATGTTGCCTAGTGTAACATACCAAAAGTGTCTCTCTGAGTTTTACTTCTCACAGTGGTTGTGGCAATAAAATTGCGAGACACTTTTGGTATGTTACACTAGGCAATGTCTCATGCAACTTGCAACAAAATTGCAAGACAAGTTTCAGGGAAAACTGCCTAGACAGTGTAACTGCACCTTACATCAGGATGAAGAGGCCTGAATTTAAAGTTTTTTCATGTTGACAATTGGATAATCACTGAAAATAAAAAATCCTTTAAATACTTATTTTGTTATGAGTGGGAAACATATTGTACTGGCCTAGAACAAGTACCCGGTACATGCCGTAACATTCAGTAACATTGAAACAGCTTCCCATTGTTTGCAAGTAAGTCATCCAATCATGATGTGTAGTTTAAGTATACCCTACAGAGCTACAGTACGGTACTGACTTACAATACGCACATGGTATGACCTTTCATAACACTAAAATGGCTTCCCATTTGTGTGTAATTCATCCAATGACATTGCATAGCTACATGTACAGTTACAGTTATGGTACAGTATGGCTACTATAGAGCAGATTTTGTTTGACTACGGACAGCTCTGGGTACAAACACGGTCAAGGCATGTCAAAATTCTGCTCTGTCAATTTCCACTCATATAATTAAATTTGCTAGAGCAGTTTTTGTATGAGTGGGAAACTCAACTTTTTGTATGAGTGGCAAATTCATAGCAGTACTGTAGCAGTACCATACTTTACTGTAACCTTAAAGCTTAGCAACACACTGGAGGAAGCCATTTCAGTGTTACTACATACCGCACTGTGTACGTGCTGTAAGGCAGTACCATAAGTTTCCCACTCATATGAAAACTGCTCTAAATCTAATGCTACCTGTTATGTTTTTCGTGTAACTCAAAGTGGAACTCACAACCATTAGAACCACTCCATGTTTGATGAAGTCATCAGTAATGCATGCATGTAATCGGTTGCCAGTTGTTTCGCCCGGGACGTTTTGGACGATTTCGCCCGGTGTTTTGGACGATTCACCAGGTACATTTAAACACTGTAAAGCGTTTGGTTTGGACTGCTGATAAACGAAATACTTGCATTTAAAAGTTGAAATATGTAAAGATTCTATGAAAAATAACTTGTGTTTAGTTTATATTTGATCAGAATTACATTCCAAGCCCTTGAGGAGTCATATTATATACCATACAAGTGAGAACACAGAGTTGACAAATATGGTGGCTTCATGTCAGTTCGTTCGTTTGGTTTGGAGGACTGATGAACGAAACACTGGCCTTAACAAGCCGAAATGTGTAAAAATTCTACAAAAGAAACTTGTTTTTTTTAGTTAAGATCATGTCAGAAGTAAATTCCAAGCACCCAGGAATTGTATTGGATGACTGACAAGACAGTGCAAACACAACATCGAAGCGGTTTCTTCCTTAATACAGTTTGGTTCGTTAAGCTTAAGTTCAGAAATGTTTTTAAATAACACTTTCTAAGTGTGTAACTTTTTTTTATTTATATAGTAGTCTTGCTTTACAGTGTTTTAAATGTACCAGGTGAATCGTCCAAAACACCAGGTGAAATGACTACCAGGCGAAACGACTACAAGGCGAAACAACTGGCAACCATATAATCATATAAATACATAGCATTATCATTACTAGAACTACCATTCAGCTCTCCAGGGATGGATTTCACATGAAGCTAAAAAAATCAAAGCTGGTCTTTTTATGATCCATAATAATATCAATCCTAAAATTTCACTGTAAAGTTTGGGACATTTCCAATGCCATTCTTTACCAAACAACAAGAAAGAGCTCATTAAAACATACAAGATTGCTGAATTTGGTTGTATTTAGCTGAATAATGAGCAAGTGACAGCCTTTCAAATCTCTGAAGACTTACAAAGAAATGTGATTTGGCTGGACTAAGTTGTACCCAGTCCCTCTTTGTTTGGTTACAGGCCAATAAGAACAGAACATAGTGTGCAGTAGGAATGCATGCTGTTTGGGGTCAATCTGTTCTGCACTCTTACTGAACATAGTTGGAAGCCAATCAGAGAGCTACATTCTTAATGATAGTGTAACTCATATGAGCAAAAGTTTCTCTGCAACTTTCAACGTAACAATGTTGTGTGAAAAGCATTGCATAGTATTGTTGCACGTACATTACCTCACTCACAAACATCCCACTAAAAGCCCAAATTTATACAATCTTGTTATATTCCACAATAGATAGTCAAAAAGCTTATCAAATGAAATAAATAACTTTCAAATAAAATGAGAAATAAAAGTTATGTTGTTTAAATCTAGCCTTTTGGCATGCCACAGAGACAAAGGTGAAGTATTGATAATTTGTGACCATTTCTAAGAGGACCAAAAGGCATGATGGCCATATTGGTAGTCCAGACAAATGAGAAATTCTTTTGTGAAATACCACCAATGTGGCCACGATGTAACATGTAAATAATGAAGAATACCGGTAGCTGTCTCCCACGTGGACCAAGTGACCAAAGAGACTAGTTTCCAGAGACAGCAATTACTGTTAATGATCACAGCAAGAGGTTAATCTTGCATGGGGCCAACTAACCTCTTTGTTTAAGGCCTTCGAGCTAGTTCCCTGGTAAGTTAAAGATAGTGGTGTTGGGGCCAAAGAGTTAAATGTAAAGAAGAGGAACATGCAAAATAGACCACTTCATTGACCACAAAATGTTTCAATTTGAAGCTGGACTCTATGTTTTCATACATTTACTGAAATGTATCAAGTTCTTCAATTTGGAACCATTGTTTAAAATGAAATACTTTGTGTTTTCACACACTTTTGAAAACTGAAAGGTACATTTGGGAGAATTTGAGAGCAGATCAGTCCAAACAGGAGAAGTAGTTGAGTGCTTGGACCTGCACAAGTTCTCCCAAATGTGCAGAGATTTTCATAAGCATGTGAAAACATAGAGGTATTTCATTTCTTTTGTAAAATAATTTTAGAGATTCTATGACAATGGATGTGGACAGGCTAATGAAACAGCTATTTAGCCAATCAGAGCATCAGTAGTATCTAAATTATTTTATAATTCATGGTCACTGAAGTGAATTCAGGAAAGCTCTATTACAAAAATAAGCAAGCGGCAGTGATGGAGGGGTGGTCATGCAAAACATGGACAAAATGAGGGGGGCCAAGTGAAAGTTTTATGGAATAAAAGGGGGCTACACAAAATTTTTAACAAAAATTCCAAAAACCACCAGCCTCCCCCTCCTGATAAAAAATGAACAGTCCCTAAATAAGAGTCTCTTAAAAAACATCAGATATTCTAGCATTCAGGATAGGACTTTTTACTCTGCATGTGACATTGGATATCAAAGCTTTCTTTCTCTCTAGAGTCACAATTCTTGAACAAAATCAAAGCACTTAAAGTTGACAATTGTATGCTAATTAAGGTTATAACATGTATCTAAGTCACTGTCACTCTAGCAATTAATTTGCTTTGTTTGTCCTTTGTTAATTATTGGTGAATTTGAGAAGTATATACCTGCTCCCTTTCTTTCTTCTCAATTCCTTCCATTATCATCCCGAACACTTGAATCCCCTGCAAAGACTACTACGCCTATTTCTCTCATGGACTTCAAATGTTTATTTGTTTTGTTCAAAACTTTAACTAATTTTACAAAGCATAACAAGCCTGCTTGGTCACAGCAACCACCCCATTTCCCCCAGCAACGTCACCTACAAAGCATTAGTCAGAGAATCCACACCATTGCGGTTGCAGGTATATCACATAACACTAGATTAGACATAACAGTGCACACCAAATTTAAACCAGGATTAAACAAAAAATGTTTACATCTGGAATCTCATGTGGCTGACATTGGCTTGCATGATGTTTTAGTGAACAAATCACTTAATTATAATGGGTAATTTGAGAAAGAAAGCTTGATATTCTGGCTCCACAAGAACCTTTGAACATTATTACTGCATTCACATGATCAACGCATATATTCATATTTTATATATAACACATTTCTTCATTGAACTGATAAAATTACGGTGCCTCTCACACTGGCTCTCTGGACACATTTAACATCTCGTGTTCTTTTGAAGTGTTGCATAAGACTTCTTCCAGTGATTTAAAGAGTCTTGCATTCTATCACATGTATATTCACTAGACTAAGTATAGTTCTAAATAAGACAAAATCTTTTCCGCTTTTTGCCTTTGTCTTTGACCTTGATTGTACCTGACTGGTCATTGACTAGAGCCTGTTGATCTTTCTTCTGTTTTAAGACCATTTTTGTGATAGCATTAAATATCTAGCAAAGGACAAAGGAGAAAAAATAATGTGAGACACAATTGTTGTCACAAAAATGTTTTCCTGACCCATCTGACAATATTCAAGTACTGAATCAACATAAGGCTGCATTCATTATGTATGGCTGGGGGGGAGGGGGGGGCAGGTGAAATTTTTATATACTAAGAAAAAAATCATGTATCCCCCCAGCTAAGCTTTAAGAGCGTTATCTAAAATTTTGCATCACCTCCTTGGTGTCCAAAAAAATTTTGAAATCCATTATTAACTGATAAGAAAATTTTCAGATCCCCCTGAATTTCACCTGCCCCCCCCCCGGACCCAATTTTTTCTCTCCCGAAACTTCTCAGGATCGATTGAATAATAGTCCAGGTATAATGCCAGGACA